>JAQGBY010005453.1:0-14621 GCA_034698785.1 Mycogona germanica | reverse complement strand
CCGGGCTCCTGGGACGGGAATTTATCATCCGGCCGATGGAGTTGATGGTCACTTGACGTACAGTAGTTTTTTCGTTGACGAGCATACAGTGATGCTCGTATTTATATGATTTTTAAGACAGGAAGTTGTAGGACTGAGAGTCCTCCTCCAGGAATCGTCGTTTACATCACTTTATTACTTAGTATTATTCAGTGCGCCTCGGTACATCCAAGAAACGGATCCCGGAAGTCGCTCAACCACCACCAGTCCATTCCCATTTCTCGGTACAGTATATTTATTATTAGGAATGCACTGGTCTTGGTACGACACAGGTAGGGGCACGTTTGGACGTTTGTAAGTACATCTCAGAACATCAGTACAGATTCGGGAAAGGCCCGAACAGACGGCACGCCATTTGCCTGCTCGTTCCTCACTCGACGAGTACAATCTCTGAGGTATGGGCGCCAAACAGTGGTCTGGCTGGCGGCAGCGCTGAGGACAACGTGACACCAATATGGAATATACGTGTGAATGTGAAACACTCGCACAAAATTATATTCGTGTTTCATTTGCGCAGCCTTCGCTCTTGTTCGAAACAAGTGGTTGGGCTGCATTCAGTTATATGCTATTCCTCTCATTTACCTCGAGTGCGTCTAAACATCGTTTACTGTTTGTATGTGGAGTACATTCCTTTCTTTGTGACCGTCACTTTCAACGAATTCCAATATGGAATATACGTGATTCGGCAACATTAGTGATAAGCGGAACGAAGCTCAGGAGGTGCTTTATGGAAACCCCAACTTCCGGGGCGATCACTTTCCATTTCCGGATTCCTTCGAGGTTGCGATGCTGGAAGTTGAGGAGCAATGTTCTTGGAGCATTGCGGAGATTCTGAGTTCGAGACCGGACCGAAGTAAGCATTACAAAAACAAAAGGATCGGTGTCCATTGTGGTTTTCGCGCATAACATAGGGCAGTGTCTTTCTGACATAAATTTTGTTTGTCTGCAGTTGAGAGATGCCGCGTTGTCGGCAAGGAGGATTTCAGTGGGCGGATTCTTGTCTCCTGGCTCGCTCCCAGCGATGACCATGCGACCTCTGACCCCGGCAGCGATAGCTTTTCGGACAGCGGATATCAAGATGTGAGTGGCTATTTCGGTGTTCTCGCCTAATTGGCCAAACGTGATATATTTGACCCAGTTTCTGCTTTCCAAATACATGTTCATGTACGCTGACACTAGTCGTTTACTCTTTCAGTATTGGGGCAATTTGTTCTTGACATTGGATCAATAACATTTTAGATGACAAATCTAGCTGCAAAGTAAAATGGCTATCGTATGCACTTTATTAATCATGTGGACGCCGGTTGAGCTTGAAACAATTCAAACAAACGGCGACTAGAAACAGTAGCCTAATTTGTCTAATTATGACCAAAAGAGTTTGTTTATTCTTGATGACTCCAAAAATTGCAGACATATAAAGTAAAAAATCTGTATATTATAATTTAAAAAAAAATCAATGTGAGGTTACAACGCACTCGCACAAGAGTGGACACCGGAAACAACTTAGAAATGCTGCTAACCAATCTATGACCTGCTTACTTTAACCACAACAATTTGCAACAATAAGGCATATGAATCTAGCGATGACACGGTTTTTGACTTCTGGCATTCGCCGAAACTTTAGCTCTCAAATAAACAATTCATTTTTATGTTTTTTTGTAGGTTCACAATGGAGGAACTTCTGAAGTTGCCACTAAGATGGCCTATATTGGTTTACTCGACTTGGTATCTGGAGAAATCAAGGTATCTATTATTTTGCTCAGGTGCAGTTTTAACTGTGCTCATTTTGTTAAGCATTAAAGGGTTTGTCTGGTACAAATTATTTCTGTATGTACCTAATTAATAAGTTTTGTTTAAGATGAAAATTGTTCCTATTGTGAAATACACAAGGATATTTTCAAAGATTCCTTTTTGGATCTCAGATGTCTTCGTTTATTCGTCCCGAGGTGCTTGTGAAAATATGTCAACCTCGCTTAGCCCTGAAGCAGCTATAGTGATACTGTAGAATATCCTGTTGTGCGTTACTGTTGAAAGAGTTTTAGATAAACTTCAATTTTTGATAACTGTATGCATGTCCAATTATTTATACACTACAGAGTGTATTGTTGACGTCTTTGGATTAGTTTATAATCTTTACAAATTTCGGTGAACAAATTAAACCAGTTCTTTGTAGCACTGCCACCGCTTGTTCAAAATTACTCTTCTGTTTCGTCGTTTCAATCAAAAAGTAAATTGGTCTGTGATTTTGCTTTATTGTGTGCAAAAGTTTTATCGCATAAGTTCACACAAAGTTCATTCAATTGTTTAATTCCGTTTCAGATCGTCTTTAAATCCTGCAACTACATTGATATTGTCCAGTGCACGGTGGATCAACAAGTCAAACATTTAGGTAGGTGTATAATTTGATTTTCGCGAGTGTCATCGAGGTTTTTACATGCGGGCAATTGTGTTGCCTGCTTGTTGTTTACTTTGTGTACCATGTGTTTGGCTTTTCATGTTTGTATCGTATTTCTTATTTATTTTCAGCTTTCGTAAATCGAACTGTTTCATTATTTATTTTCAGCTTTCGTAAATCGAACTGTTTCATTATTGGAAGTTCCTAACTGCGATGAGAAAAACACCAGCTCAGTAGGTAATATGTGAAACAAATTCTATATTTTTATTCGTTGTTGTACTCAACGAAGTATTTTTGAGTAAGATGTTAGTACATGTATTAGGAGTGATCGATTGAATTGAATTTACAAGTTAGCAGATAATTGATTAAAATTAAAAATAAAGTACTACCAATTTTATTGCTGCGTTCAATGCTGTCGTCGATGATTTATATTAAACAAAACAAACATCTAGTTATGGTTACCGGTAAACCAAACTACGAGTAAGCGACGTTTTTTCGGAAATTCAGAAATCATTTAACGATCTGGCTATCGTTGATTTATTAAAATCATGTTGATCTTTTCAGTTTCTATCCACACATAATGATTTTCCTTCATTTTTTGATTTATTAGAATCCATAAGTTATATGTGCTACTGGACATTGTTGAACGACAGTTCCAGGGAATGTCGTGATATCCGTCCTCTCAACAAAGACAGCTATGATATCATCAAAGTGCAATTTCTATCATCGAATCAGCTGCTCATGTTCATCGCTCAAGAAGGTTTGTGCTTAGTCTACTTTTTCATCGATCAGAAATTTCAACCGTATTTAATTTGTTTCTAACTTCCCGTCTTACTTATTTATAGCCATCTACCTTTACACACTGCCGCCTGATCAAGAATTTATTAGGAATGCAGTAAGAAATTTTTTCTTATACTTTTGTGTTATTTACCGTATCCTCTGATCCCCTTACGATATTTACGTGCTTTATTAGAATAGGTTTGATTGTCATAATCAACATTATCCATAAACTTTGTACACAGTGATCCATAATAAAGAGCACCCAAAAACCTAAATCATTGAACACCGATCATTTAAAATCGGACCTTCAAGCTTAAATTATTTTTCTCGATATTATTTTATACCAAAAGTTATATCTTACATTTTGTATCAAGGCCATTCGGAGCCGTTTGATACAGGCCTGAGTTTCTTATTCTGTCCTTGTCCCTCCCGCACAGAGCCCACCGCCTGTCCTGTACGAACGACTGGCTGGCCACTTCCTGTGGGCGCAGTGGGACGTGGTATCCGGCCACCTGTTCTACCTGTTGTTCCGTCCCACTCCCGGCGTGTCGCTCACGCGCTGGGCGCATGCCTACGCCGACCCGAACGGTCGCATCGCCGATCCGGCCGCCGTCGCTGCCTCGCATCCCCGACACCGGCCCGTACTGGTCGGGATGCAGTTCCATAGTGGATCGGCCGCCGAGACGGTGGTAAGCATTTCTCACATTGATATTAACATAAGGCATAGATGTGCTGCTTTGGAGTATCTACGTAGCTAATTGTATTTGCATTTATGTTAAAGTCAAGTGACACGATTAATTTATTATTCGGTTTTAGTAACTAGAACTCGCTTATCGAGCCACTCGCAGTTGTCATTAAAATCGATTCATCAAAATCACATTCCAATGATTTCTATTAAGTTGAACACGCCACTGGAATTGCTGACTGCTGTCTCACCGGAAATAGTTGTCTCAACCGGAAGACCGGTGATCAGTGCAAGCAAGACCTGCGGGCCATTGAAAAACCAAATACAAGGTAGTGTCGTGAGATAGAAAAATTGACTTTATTTTTTTATTGAAAAATGTGTTTGTTTATTATCAATTGAGTCGCGTGTTGGCTTTTGCCAGAATAAATATATAAAATGAATTAAGAATTTAAGCGTAATCTGTTTCAGATCATGTATTCGAGCAAGAGATGGCGGTGTTCGCCAAACTGAACGGCACCGTGTTCATATGCCAGGGAACTACTGGAGCTCCATCTAGAACCACCGAAAATCCTAGTTTGGAAGTGGACGTTAAGTACTCTGTTACTGCAGTTCATCACGGTGAGAATGCCAGCTGACCCTGAAATAAAATGCGGAATGAAAACTTTAAGAGAACTTGAAATTAAGTCTGAGAGTGTTTAGCACAAGGCTATTTTTGCTTCATTTAGCTTTAAAAATCAAACATAATATGACTTCAATGCATACTAAAACACAAAATATGAAAAGGTAATCGAATAATCAGACATTGGATCATCGAACCACAAGTCTCAACCGACTAAGCAACGATTAGAAGTGCAATTGCGTTCATGAGTCTGCACAAAACCTATATAGGGTCATGCGAAGATGTTTTTACCTTGTCAGTAATTCGCCGATATCTCATGATTTGATCATTTGCTCAGTTAGGTTAAGTCGGTGTGACAATATTTATGTGTAATTGAAAGTTTACGAGCAAATAAAACACACAAGACGAAAATGCTCATAAAAATAGTCGAACCGAATTGTTGGTAGAAGTCGAGAAAATACACGCAAAATGATAAATAAACATGAGGTGTTTCAGTGCATAAAAAAACCAAAACCTCGCTCTGTAAATTATACCTGTGATGGACATCTTTTCACTGCAGAGACCATGTGTCTTCAACTCATTTTAATATTTATGTGTGTTATATATTTGCAGCCAGTACTGTGATCTGCCACGTCCAAGGAAAAATCGCGTCTGCGGTGGATCACAAACAAATCATGTTTGTGCCAATCAAAGGTCAGCGATTTAATCTTGATTGTACCTTTTTTGCTACTAAGTCTTTGATCAGAAATACAGGCCGTCTCATTGTCTTGTAAAATTCGGAATTTCAACACAATTGCGGAAAAACACAAATTGAGGAAAACACGGATTCTACAAAGCTGATCCAGAAAGTAAATACCGTATCCGCATATCTTCCACGCATCTGACAGCACGAAGGTCGCGCATGTGTGGTTACATCGTTCAACTTGAAAACTAATTAGTCTAGCCATTTTGTTTGATTACATTAACGTTTGAGCTCATTGTTTGTCGGTAATCATGTTTAAAACAATCGATCGGTCCGCCAGCTGTGAAATAAGAACCATTATCAGGTTATTTTTTTTTTTTTGTTTCCATCAACTGTAGTCAACCGCACTACAGGCCTTACGTCCCCCTCATAGTGCTTGGGCACTGCGCGAGGGGGAACGACCAGTATCCCGGGATCGAAAGTAACACTATTAATCGATTGATAGTTATATAGTTATTGAATGGGACTGTCAAGGAATTTTGTTAGTGGACTGGATGGAACGCGGCCCAACAATCAAGGCTACAGCTTACTGTGAGACGGACTCACAAAATCAGAGCGTTACGGTAATGCTTGGATCGGGAGAAATTACAGACTGGCAATAGCTTTGCTATCAATCGATTTACGCTGGCAGTGCAGCCCGATAATTGTCGGGAATTTGAATGGAACGTCCGAGCTAGTACCAGCAAATAAACTAGCTAAAAAAAATTGAAACCTCTTTAAATTTGTTGTTATTTTACACTATAATCCGGTACAGGTTAATTTTTGACCACTTTACTGAACGCTGGCCTTCGTGCTTTCATTTTACAGACTCCCTAGTTGTGGTGGTGCCCGGAATTTTTACTCATCTGCTCGATCTCGGCCTGGTGCACGAACCCTGCAACCACATCCTGTATCCAGGTGAGCCACATTTTTGTTATTTGAGTTGTTGTTTTACTTCACATTGATATAAAGTAGTATATTGCTAAAATTCTATCGTAAGTCTACTTTTTAATGATAACGCCTGTTTTCTCTTGAAAAATTCTTTTTGAAAATAGCAATTATATTGTTCTAACGATTACAAATTTTACCCGCAAGCAACCCCCAAGAGAGGGGCCTATGGGAGTCAAAAGACCAGTTGGGGACAGAATGGATTATTTTAAAAGACTCTGGATTTGAGGCTCTGTCAGGACATTCCACTGTCTACACACTTATGGGAAATAGGAGTTAAAATATGATGCAGATCTGTACATTGAAGCTCGCTCACCATTTTAGTGTGGCCCCTTCTACTTCTGTTAGGAGCTAGGCACATAATTTCCCCGATATCAACATTATCCCTTCAGAATTCTAACCAGCAACTTTAAACTGATCTCCCTCCTACGATCTTCCAACGTTTACCATCCCAATATTGACAGCATGTATGTGACACTGTCAGTTCTTCCAAATCAACAGCTAACAAATCTCGCAGCTCTTCGCTGAACCATTTCAATTTCCCCTACAAGCCCCACATGGTGAGGATCCCAAATGGAACTGCAGTATTCAAGCAAAGGTCGGACCAAGGAAAAGTAGGCCACTGACTTAGCCTTACTTGGACACTCCTTCAACACGTTTTAGATAAGTCTAAGCCTTGCCACCAATCATCTTTTGAATTAAGGTTTTCCAAGATAATTTTGGGGTCATCTGTAAATCCAGATATTTGTACTGTTGGACAACCAAGAGAGATTCCCCAGAAAGTGAGTAATCATAAAGCAGAGGATCCCTAGATCTAGATCTAGATAATGAAACACTTGTCAACATTAAGTTGCAGTTGTCATTCTTTACAGCATTTAGCCAGCGAATCAAGATCGTTTTGAAGTTCTTCTGAGTCCTGATCAATTTTGATTTCCCTGTAACATTGTATCATCAGCATATAGTTTTATAGATAACAACAACATTGCAGCAAGTTCTCAATGTTTCGTTAATTTAGGGTCAAGAGCTCCAAAATAATAAACTATTCCATTGAGAGTTAAGAAACAAATTCGCTGAACTGCATCTGCTTCCAGTGCTAACCCGTAACAAACTACTCACTTCATTGGATTCAAAATAAAGGCAGCAAATATCGTCCATATGCTTATTTGTTCCCAATCGCTTATAAAGCATCTCTACAAATTCTGGAGGGTCGCAATTTATCGAATTGTTCGTACTCAGAGTACTTCAGTGAAATCCGATCCTTTTTATATGAATTGATAAAAAACTGAATTATATTTATCTATTTGTATAAATTTCGTTCCCTCCTTACTTCAGATTTTTCTTTTTGTAACTAAATGTAGAAGGAACTTGAATTATTACAAAGTTGTCTAGTTTTCGCTGAACTTTTAATAAGAGAAATAAAATATACACGCGTCACTCAATCTAAAAAGCTATTCGAATCCCACAACTCTCCAATTAAAGTGTGCTGGATGTGATCTTAAGGTTTGTGTCAGTCTGCTTGGTTGGAACATACTAATTGCCAGTAGATCTTTTAAGGCTGAGCCTAGATGGCGGAAAGAAAACCGAAATTGCTATGTCTAATTGACGCGACTCAAGCTAATAGCTATCAGGGAAGAGACGATTGTCAATGGTAAAAGCGCGACTTTTTATTGTCCGGAGTAAGCTATACACAAACTACGCACTTGCTTGTGCGTGTGGGGGTCAGTCGGTGACCCCGTTTTGAGGCAACCTGCTCAGCGCCAGAGTCGTCACCTCGTGGTGACCATGGCGCACCCAGTGCTTGGTGGCTCCCAAACTCTGGGAGACCACTGAGCACCCACACCACCACCCAGCTCAGGTGGAGCTGGACTCCCCGAAGGTGCAATTTATCCAACAGGTTCTGATAAATCTTCTCTGAAGGAATCTTTTTCGCTGCTTTCAAGGGTCCTCTTTGGCCTCATGCGGCACTGACGAGTGGTCCGAATTCTTCTTCTGCGGCAGCAGCCACCCGAGTGTGCAGAGGTTCCCGTCATACGTGCGTTACGGCGCTGAGCGGGTGCAACTGTCGGCCGTGCATGTGACCACCGACGCCCTTCTTACTGCCTTCCGTCGCGTGGATGAGCGGCGCTTAGGATCTCCCTTCTCTTCCGTCCGACAGTCCATCCTGCACTACCTCATGGTGCACTTGCAGGATTTCTCCGCCGTTGAAACGGTAGGCTACTGCCAGAAGTCTGAAGCATTCAATCTTTTTTTTAACATTCACTGTAGTCGCTGCACTAAATGATTTTCTGTACCCCTCTTGGTGCTTAGATACTATGACGAGGGTATGACGCCATCTTGAAAGTATCCTAAAAGTTCTTAAAGCTATCTTTTTAAAATGCACTAGGCATGTTTTTTATGTGTTGATAGCTATCTACAGAATTGTGGACTTCATAGTTTCTTGTTCGACTTGCAATATTTAAAAGTAATATCAAATATAAATTAGAAACTTTCACGAAACAGTTTACCGAAAGAGGATTCACAAAACTTCAATTGTGAGATTCTACACATGTGAGCTATTGATGACCTCTGATGGTGTTCCAGAGATTCAATTAGTTTGTTCTTGTAGATCGGATGACTTGTGATACATTTGTTATTTTTTATCATCGCCCTTCAAGCGTTCTTGGCGGCGAGTGCGAATTTCGGGTGATCAGTCTCCTCTGGCGGCGAAAATATAAACCAACGGTCAAACTTCCAATTAAAGATGCGTGTGCCACCTAGTGATTAAGTTCATTATATGTGTCCTGTGGGAATTGCTCATATTTTAATGCCAATGTCGTTACTAAAATAAATGATTGCTCATGTAGTTGCGAGATTTAATGAGTTCACGTCGAGGCTCAATAAAGTGGTCGAATATGCAGTTTATTCGTCTTTGGTTAGCTGAATTATTAAACAGAATGAACAATTAAATCGATGACACGATTTATCAGAATTCGAAATACAGATGGATTACAATCGCGACTTTTCTAAACCGGGGGTGTGACGGAAGTAAAAGTTCTCTTCCTCACCGATAAACCCACACTCCCGATTGCCCTCCCGCTATCGATAAGCTTTGCTCGATCGATCTCACTATCCGCCTCAGCAGGTTTACAATGAAAGTGAACTTCGCCGGTCATATCCTAATATTGGGTCATTTTCTGTTGTCAGGTTCTATCTGATCTCGTCAGAGATCCAACCGATCCTCAGCTGGTGAAACTCTTCCAGGAATATTTAATAGGTGACATTTCTTTTTGATGTGTTTTATTTTATAAACGATGCGATAAAATTTGGTTTATAGCACTACAGGAGTTTGTGTACCCCTATTAGTGCTTCGGCACTGTAAGAGGGGCACATTTTCACCAGTACCCCGGGATCGAGATCGAGAGCCCACGCTGGGAATCGAACCCGGGACCGCCGAGCAAGTCAGTGGCAATACCGACTGGGCTACGGCGAGTCGTACAATTTTCAATTATATATATATCAATTTCATGAAAATGTATTTTGTATTTATTTAGCCAATATAGAAATTTTTATCTCATATTTTGTCAGTTGCCAAGGTTGTAGCTCCTAGTTTTATAGTTTCTTAGCCATGAAGTGTAATTTGTTATTTTCTTATCAGGTGGCACTTTCGCACACATATACAATAGTGCCGAAGCCAAGTACGTTTCGTTATTGCCCGCCTCGCTGGCCGAACCGTTCGAGAAGCAGCAAGAATCGGTAGGGCACGATACAGAATTTGGCCAAATTAGCCGATATCAATTTTGAAATTATCCACTACAATTGCATTTTTGTTACCGAATTACTTTCTCCGCCTCTTGAATTTATCCCACCGGTTCTCAGTCCTTGGAGGGTCGCCTACGCACGACCGTGACTTACGCGCCTCTCAAGGACGCGCTGTCCGTGCTACTGGCGCCCCCCGAGCGCCACCTACCTCACCTGAAGTCAGCCGACCTATGGTGCCGACTGTGGAACTTGTTGCAAGCTCGTAGCACCGCGGCCACCAATGCGGCGCCGCGGCCGCGCTTCTCACCGCGCGCCATGCACGGTCGCCTGCTGGCGCTAGGCAGCCCCCAGACGGGGGGCGCCCAGTCGCCCTTCGTGTTTCCCAGCTCCTGGCAGCCGCAGTCGGCTTCCTCCTCGCCGATGGCGTCGTCCTCGCCCTCCGTCGACGCTGCCGCTTCGTTCTGCCGGCGGTTCCTGGGCGCTGCCACCGGCTTCAGACGCGTGTTTGGCAGTGGGGTAATCGGAAAGCAGAGGTTCGTTAGTAGCGATTTGATGGGTGTGGTATCTTTGTCGTAAATAATTTTTCCAGTCATTTCGAGCGTCGTTCAAATAGCAGGAAAATTGCCAATAATCTCAAATGAACGGTTAGTTGAGTGCACGAGAAATATGGATGGCTTATTTTGCATATTATTAATCCAACAGTATATACGTATATACTGTTCGATTAAAGATTCGATACAGATACGTGATACATAAACTGTGATTGTTGGTACAGTTACATTACTTTTATATTCGTAAATTTTTTTATAACCAGCAATATTTTTTATTTATAGAAGTAATGAGTTTCTGCTGCCTCCCAGCATCCTGGAAGAGAAAGAAGACACAGACTCACAGTTGGAACAGATTACCTATTGGGTAAATGAGTTTTACTGTAATTTTTTTTAATAGGTGAAAATAAATTAAAATAATTTTGTGCCCCTCACATAGTGCCTAAGCACCAAGAGGGATACAGAAACTCCTGTTGTGATATATACACTTCAGTGAATTTAAAAAAAAATTATAAATTCAATCATATATTTTTTGTAGCATAAAATTTAGAAAATAATTCAAATTCTGTTTCCTCCTTTTGTGTATTTGTGTTGACAGAACCTGCGCGAGCTCACCAATCATCTGTCCAAGAACCTGCTCAATGTCAGGTCGCCCGAAATAAATGACGTCACCTGCTGCTACGTGGCCAATCAGGTGAGTGCATGCTGTGTGCTTGCCAAGGAAGGATTCAGGGATTACCTTGACATTTAAATTTTCGAAGGTTTTCTCTCCGAACATTTTTCAAACAAAAATCTGTACGTGTACTGTGCGATTTTCCTAATATCAATCATTATTTATTTCGATGTGTCAATGTCTAATATCTTAGCTATCTAGACTTTTTAGTCTAGAAATTCGTTAATAAGATATTCTAAAATACTATCATTGGTTGCTCGTGTTATTAAGTGATAATAATTTTAGTTGCTTTCATAGGAGTTTTTCCGCACAACTTAATGCAATAATTATCTGTGTTAATATATTTTTATAGCTGCACCATTCGCAGGTTTTGTGCCATTACCTTTTCCAGTCCTTCAAAGTAATGCCCTTTCTACAGGGAAACGATTATCACCCCTATTCATTTTTGTGAGTATCTGCAATTATTAGATTTATTTTAGGAGATTAGATTATTAGGTTATTTTGGGAAACTGTTTCCCAACATTTTATTTTTTAGTTGATCAATAAATATTAGATTTTAGATTTCGAAATATGTTTTTTTATATCTGTTTTATAATTTTTAATTTCTCGACTGTTAGTGCTTTGATTATTGGTCATATTTCATTTTTTTAAATTATATGATGTATTTTTATTTGTATTCGGGCATTCGATTTTTTCAGTTTTCATTCAGTTGCTCAGTAGTTCATCAATTAGAACTTTTTACTCTTTGATGACGTTTTATTTACGATTCGTGTTATAATCCATCTGCTGCGTTTCATATATTTATCATTATGCACTTTGTGAATTGTTTTATTAAGAGATGGGCTGAATCTGGGCAACGCCACGCTGCTCTTTTCGCTTCTGGAGCGCTACCTGGTAGCCATCAAGGAGATCGTTTTCCCACTACCGCAAGGATTCGAGGCTTTCTTCTCTGTACTCGCGTACAAATGCCTGGATTTACGGTAAGCCAAAGACTGCAAGTAAATAATCATTTATGTGGCCCGTCGTTGATCGAGGAACCCTTTCCTATGGTGCGACTGTTCTGGGTTCATTCTGTCATTTAACAATGTCATTCGTATTATATAGGACACCGGCGTAAAGGTGTACCGAGAATGTACTCTCCGTTGATGCACTGATTAGAAGCGGGAACACTGTTGAGTGTTTTATTTTTTTTTCAGCCAGAATTGAAACTTCATACTCCAGTCAGTTTTTCACCCTTATACCCTTTGTCTGTCTGCATCAAATTTCAGGCAGATCTATGTTGAAATAAATTTTTCATACAAATTTGCAAGAATTTCTGGTGGCATTGTTGGTGGTTCTGGTTGCATTTTAATTAGGATTTGCACTGTACGCCTTATATATATTTTTTTATTGATGTTTCATTTCGTTCTGTAGGACGTTTCTTCAGTACATCGATGGTGGTGTGACTCGCCTTAACTCCGAAGTGCTACACTGTATCGCGGTGGACGTCGCGACTGCCGCCAAAACGGAAGAAGCCAACGTCGGTGGGATGAAAAGCGATGACGTCATCCTGGAAATTGCTTGGCGATTGCCCAGAGTATGTTAACACAATGAAGAGACGAGAGTTCGACGATCCCAAAAGCACCGCTGGTCGCGCTGCTCTCGCTTTTCGATATTGCAGCGATGGTTTATGGATGGTTTATGTAACACCATGAGGGGTACAAAACGCCTGTAGTGCGGTTGACTGCAGTTTATTGGCGAGAGAAAAAATATGGCGAATTTTTTTTTTAATTCACTGAAGTGACGGGTCACAACGGGAAGATTCTGTACCCCTCTCAGTGCTGAGGCACTATGTGAGAGGCACATTTTCACAAATTAGGAATTTCTTTATTGGATTTTTTTTTTTTTTTTAATCAACTAGTCAACCGCACTACAGGCCTTACGTCCCCCTCATGGTACTTAAACACTATGCGAGGGGGAACGACCAGTACCCCGGGATCGAAATTTTTGAGAGCCCGCGCCGGGAATCGAACCCGGGACCGCCGAAACCACAGTCAGTCGCTAAACCAACTGGGCCACGACGCGTCGTACAATGATTGGTAGTCTTACAATTCTATTGTTCACTATTTGACTTCTCATCAGTGGAAGACCTCCTATTTCCTCCAACATCTGAAGAATCCCATCAACTCGCTGCTCCAAGTCCACAATATCGTTGGCCGAAAGCTACAACATCATTTAAAGAACGGCGGATCCAAGATCGACGGTCAGTTGCGTGCTGACCTTTTTTTCACTGATTAGTCACTGTGATTAACCGAAAATTGAGTTTTAGCGTCCAAATTTGAATCCGTTGTAAATTCTGAATTATAATGCGTGCAAGTGATGAAGAAAAAATTACCAATTCCCACACCGCTGTAAGTTTCTGTTTAAATCCATCTATTAAAGAGATTGTGGGAATTATCGGCGTTCAATGTCATGTCACCGATTTGGATATTGTGGTACAGTACGAAACAACGCAGGGCAAGTACTAAATTGGATTCATTGCCATTTTTTTGCAGACCCTTCAAAGACAAATGCGACTTTATCTTCATCCGCTACTGGTAAAAAAGTGACGACTACTCAGGGATCCGGCGAGCATGACTCTTCAGGTTGCTCCAGCCACGAGGAACTTCATCAGCTTTACAGCGGCTTTGTCAGCAGTCACGGTAGGAGCGGAGTGCAATGATATATTAAAAATTTAATTTATCAAATGCCGGCGCGCGTGCAGAGCGTTTCTGCTAATATTTTATTGTAAATTAATTTATTTTTATTTTATTGGCCTAACCTACTTCCTAGTCCTCCTCCATGCACTTTTATCACAAAATCTCAAAATAACCATCAATTCAATTCAACCACATATTCGTATGTAACATCTTTAGATAAATAACTGAACTCTCGCATTAGCGCTGGCAGGATTTTCAGTTTGGTTGTGGTACCTACAACACATTTAGACTTTCGCTTTTAAAGAAAAAATAATTTAAATGTGGTTTCTAATTTTTGTACCTTAAATAACCAACGTTTCCTAAAAAATATGATTTTTTATACACTTTTGACTCGAAGATTATGCGAAAAACAAATCTACATGTTCGGTGTGGCCCGATAAAACCGGGTCAATATATATTTTTTTAGATCTTTGTAAAATGAAGCGGTGAAAGTCAAAGTTGTGCAAGTGACATACTATCGAAAGAAAAACATCTTTTCTATAAAAAATATGTAGCTTAGATGACATTTTCTTACAACAGAGGATAGTAAAAGTTGGACTGGTGCATGGCGCATCTAGTCAAAAATCGTGTTTCTCAATTCGTGAAAACCCCGATTTACACTATTGTATTCACCGCCTCAAATTTAGATTTAGATTTAGATTTTTTTTTTATTTTTTTATTTTTTTATTTTTTTTTATCAACTGTAGTCCACCGCACTACAGGCGTTACGTCCCCCTCATGGTACTTAAGCACTATGC
>JAQGBY010005452.1:0-14623 GCA_034698785.1 Mycogona germanica | reverse complement strand
CCGGTGCTGTCCCGGAGACAACCCATATTTCATTATGAATTTATTATGAATTTATTATGAATATTTTATTTTATTATATTATTATATTTCAAGTACGATCTTGCCTTTCATTTATTCTATTCAGCCCATTGACCAGAGTGTTAACCTGCCTCTGAGTGTCCGCTTAAAATTCGAATCATCTGCAACTGTGACGTTTGTTTGTTATGTTCCGAATTCATAAGGTGAAAATTACGGATAGATTCATTTTAATTTTATCGCCGTGGTTATTTTAAAATATATTTCGCAGATACGAGCTTGTACAATACTGTGAATACCTGAAAGTTTTATTACAATTGCTGGATCTCGTGGATATCTTGCATTAAAACCCTTCCATTATTGTACCCGCTGAACCAATTTAGCGGAAGCTGTAAATATGAAAGGATTGCCTCAAATCGATATTATCCTTATCCATTATTTATAGCGTATGTCACAGACGATGAATCGTGGTGGTGCAAACCAGGAATAATCACTCAATTTATACTTCTGCTGCGACCTCTAATGTCGAGCGTCTAGACAACCGCTGTTTATGCCGTAACAAAGAAATGTGTGCGACAGACAATCGCAGGTTTGAATTCAAAAGTACATCGAACTCATGAGGAAGAAGAGTACAATCTATATTTATTTCACTTGGAAACGTAAATCGGCATACCTGATCTGCTTCGAATACCCTGCCTTTTACTTTGCAATGAATATGCAGGCGCGCATGGATCTCAAAGAAATAGTCTTGTTTTTATTTTATAATTAAATCGTTTTAAAATCAAAATATTTATAAATTGACAACTGAGATACTTAACAAAATGTGCAAGATGTATGACGAATAAGTCGTGTATAGAGTCGTTTAAAAAATGACAAATTGTAATGCAGGTGTTGATGTTACAGGTGGTGCAGGTGTTACAATTGCAATTGTAGCGATATCATATTGACGTTTGACAAATCAGTTGCCAATCACATAACTACATAGAAATTGAGGAATAGCAAAATGACGACTGGTGATAGAATTGGATATTTTGGATTGGATAGGATGTTGGCTGCATCAGTTGGAAACAAATGGGTTGCTCAATGTGCGACGAAGTGTCGTTGTCCGGCGCTTCCAATTGCAACTTCTGTTGTACCCGCCTCTCATCTCGCCCTGTCAAACCATTCAAAAGAAGAAGAAAAATTCTTGCCGTCCTCTTGTCGCTACACCGTCCCCATTTCTTTTTCCCTTTCATGCGCCTCTTACAAAAAAAAAACTACCCAGGGCCTCCCAACACTCTGTTTTCAAATAAAAGCGAATTTAAAACTTCTGCTACGTTCGTTTTGCTCGCCATTATCGTTGACGGCACAAGAAAAGAGGAAATAAATATAAAAGGGATTCCATCCGAACCGTCACTGTCCTACGACAGTGTTCAAGTCACTTTTTGACATGCGAAAAGGAAAATATTTTGCATAAAAAGGATGCTCCAGAATAGCGCCCAAAAGAAGACGGCGAAAGAAAAAGAAAAATGCCAGCGCCGAAAACTCACACAAAAAAGGAACGACGCGGATCTTCAAAAGTAAATACGACCAACATCCATAACAAAAAAATCTCAACACACTTGGCAACACTGTATTTCCGAATCGGTATTTCATAGTCTCTATTCGCATCCCGCATAACCCCTAGATGGCGTTACCATGAAAGACCCAAGCTCAAAGATAGAGGTGGATTTCAGCACTATCAATTCACTTCCGTATATTATTATTTTTTTAGTTTTACGGATTTTGATTCGAATTTCAGTCAACGGGGAATTGGTGCGATAACTGTCAGCATCAATACTGTTTATGTTTTACTTGTCGAACGACTCTAAAATTCATAGGACCAGCTGAATAATTCCCCTCTGAATATTCATATTCACTGGATTCTGGATTCTGTTGATGTCCTATGCATTTTTTTCGTGTGGTCGGCTAAAAAAATTTAAAACCAAAAATTCAAACATGAAATGACATGACATTTTCCAGGTCTGTTAATAGTGTTCACAGTTTAACATGCCATTGACATATTGTCTAAGGAATTACCGTATTTTTATATAAAGGCACATGGAAGCAGGTAGCGTAATGACAAGAGAGAATAAGACGTTTTTACAAGACGAGCTTCACTTTTTCCCTACCGGTATAAATAAAGAATGGAAAAAGCTAAACAAAAACGAAGAAGAAAAAAACCAATTCACCAAATCTGATTTGTCAATACAGTAAAGTTTACAATCTCCTTTGTCGACGGCTTTGTACAAAAAATCCTAGCTCAAAATGACAACATGTTCTTTGACGTTTGTGATGCTGCGCGCAAATTAGAGCAGAATTCAGATTCTTTGAACTCCCGAAAAAAAAGTGATACGAGAAATCAAAACCTTGAAAAACTCTTCAATATCAAACCTGACATATTTTAAGAGTGAGTCGAGTATAATATTAAACTACCGAATTTTCCAAACACACACTTAAAATTAAAATAATACACTGAAATAAGAATTAGGTTGAATGCGTTTAGATGTTGTTACGTTTCTCCCGGGGTGCGTCCCCCAAATTTGCGCACTGTAACATCCCAACCTGCACTATGACTTTGTTCACGCAATCCTTAACTCGTGACGCATGTCTGCGCAGGGCTTACCATCTCCACCCCACCCCCCCACAACAAGCTGAAGACAGCATCTGGAGTCTGTAGACGTAAGAGTATGACAAAAGAGTAGGTAAGAGCTAGGTAGGTGGGTCGATGGATTTGGATTGGAGAGGGATTGGAATTAAATAGATGAACGAGAATTTGCTACGGACAAAAAAATTGTTGGGTGACGTAATAAGAGATTCAGTCAGTCAGAGGTTTCAAATGGATTGCAAAAAATCTTCACGATTGGCTTGCATTGAAACGTACTGAGTAAAATTTCAGATTCTGATTGGATACAATAAATGTGATAATCGCATTAATATGGTTAGTATTGTTTTTGAGGATTTTCCCATGCTCATGTCTCATTGTTCTCTGTTCTCGAGCGCATGTAATATCAAACTCCAATGTCATTACATTATTCTGCGGGTTCAGCGAAAGTGCATGGCCGTATAATTTATATTTGGAGCTGCTGGAGAAATGCTTTTGAATACCACTCGACTGTGGACCATCAAACTCATTTCGTTCGAACTGGAACGTAAAAGTCATTTGTTCCTCCGACACAGGCGGACAGCGCCGCCGTGGTAATAATACATCGTCTGGAAAGTAGTCACTGGAAATACAACCATTTACAGCGAATAAAAAGCTATTAAATGCGTTCAGGAACAAAAGAAACAAATCACCGTAAACGAAAGGGTAAAAAATGAGAGGAAATTGCTTTTCAGCTGGAACCGTATGCACAAAATAGAACGGAGGAAACGGGTCGGAGACGAAAACGTTGGCCGACTCTCATAATGGACGAATTATTCTCGGTCCGCTCTTAAGAATTGACGACACGTCTGAGAGACTGTCGTCATCAAACCATCCAGAGCCTCATTAAAATTATTTTGTGTAGGCTGATTAAAATTGCACTGAAATTACGAAATAATAAAATCTCTATTTATAAATAGTTTAAAAAATAAATATACTAAATCTAATAAAACTGTTGTTAGTTTAATCAACGAGTGGAACAGGTACGGCGATTAACAATAGCGCAAGCAGATTGTCCGCTTGCCGCTAGAATCGCTGCAGTCGTTTACATCGTCAGACATCGATAGAGCGCCAACGCAACGACAATGCATTCCGATCACATTCGTCGGAGATCAATTCTTTTCAAGCATTTTGTTGCCTTCAATTTACGACACTAAACAAAAAAAAAAATCAATGAATTAAAGTTGGAGGCGGTTTGTAGCCTGTTCGGCAGGAAAAAAAGTTATAAAGCGGAACGGCAAAAGGTGAGGGGGAAATCGAACGACAGAATAAATGACGTCTGGAGCGGGAGAACGAGACGCGATTACTAATAGGGCAGCCTCACCACCCCCTCACATCCCACACCACCTCCAGGGACCAGGCATTTGTCCACAACACACTTTGCAACATCCTCTTGCAGAACAGTGTGACAACCAATCATGGAATTTCGATGCCTATGTTCGTCCACTAATTTAAAATTAGAAACCCGCTGGAAATATTTAAAATATTCAAAAGTATATTCGAATAGCAGAGTACACTCTCCGAGTATGCTAATCAATTTACCTAGAATTTACCTAGTGGGGTTCCCCTTTCCCATTTTAATGTATTTCGGTGTTTTTCAAACTCGTCATGAACACTAAAAAATGATGCACATTTTCTGTTTGGTCGCACAAAGAGCGGCTTAATTGAAGTATGTCGGAATGCCATTGAAATATTCGAATCAACCGTGAAAATTTAAATTTGTGTCAACAACAGTGCCGAAGCCCCGCGCCTTTATTTTCAAACTCCCGGGGACAATGAACGCGAATTCATATCCGGGGAAAAGTTGGGCGAGCGGAGAACGAAAATCGTATAGGCGCATGCGTTGTTGACATCTCGCCGTAGGACAGTGCGCCACCGACGGTCTGCGTTATTGCCCAGTGGTCATGAAAATGCCTCTAATGCAGGCCGTCGGACCACCCTCAAAAAGGGAAGCGGAACAATATGGCTCGGCGAACAGCTAGCCACCGTACTACCCCCGGTCGTGGCGGGCTTATTTTGCCCAAAATAGCTCTTGTATCCTACAAAGACCCACAGCCATCCACAAAAGGAAAATAAAACAGTGATCGCATTGAGATCAGTTTTTCACCTATCACTTGACATCGACATTATTTTATATACCTAAAAAAAATTGAAAGTTCACCTTTATTTATAAAATCAATTTTTAAGAAACACCAACTTCATCACATGTGTATTAAAAAATTAAAATAACACAAGGCATGCACGTTTCATCAGAAAAATGTGGACGTATTTGTGTTTAGGGATAAATCGAAAAACCAATCTGGCAAGTCTGCCATTTCGAATCATTCAAACATTAAACGCATCCGCTCAGTTGGCGAACCAAATATCTGAGCGATACGCCCTGTATGGAACAATGGTAAACTTGTGGTGATCAATGGTTCGATTCCCGGCGCGGACACTCGTAAAATCGATCGCTGGCGTCGGGAAATCCTCCATGCCAAATCTACAAGTACATATATATACTCCTAAGTTTCAATCTGTCAGTTAAGGAGTCAACTTACGAACGGGTTGACGAAATTGAATAAAATTTGAGCTGCAGATAGTTCCTCAAATTTGTAATCTAAAGACGAAATTTCAGATCTCGATTTCGCTTACTTCTCGATAAATTAACCATTTAAATTATTTTAAAAAACAATGTTTTACCAGAAAATTTAAATGTGACGTCTCTACTTCTCCAAAATGAGATAATTGGGGATTGCAGGACTCAATCAGATACTCGGCAACGAAGATCGTTTAAACAAAAAAGTTAAACAAACTTCTCGAAGATACATAAAGAAAATTGAAATTTGCGAGAACACAACAGACAAACGTACGAACTCAACCCAGTCTTTCGTCACTACCCAAGGATTAAAAAAAGGAAAAATTTTACCGTATCACTGGCTATCAATATATTTCAGAGCAATCACGCTCCTCATTAGTTGAATTCGTGTACCGGAGTGCCTACTGCACGTTCGAAAGGACAAAGAAACCAAAATCGAAAAACGGGCTGGAAAGAGGAACAGGAAGAGGTCGAACTTAAAACAGATGGTTAATCGTCCCTCCGGCGCAATGGTCAACTGCTACGGGGAGAATGATTCACCTCTGTCCGATGTCGTGTGTTTCGCAAGAATCAAAAATCTTAAACAAAGCATAAAAATGGCGCTAGGCGGATTTTGGCCAAAAGGCAGTGGCTCGCTAAACCTAAAATCCGATACAGACAACTACAAGCATCGCCTTAAAGTTGTTTAGTAAAGGGGTCCGATACCGACAATTACAGGCAGCGCCTTAAAATTGACAAAATCTCAGTGATTAACTATCATCGGCTCCTACCTCCTTATTTGAATTTCTCCAAAATGGCGCTGTCCATATCACGTGATACCAATGCTGCCATTCATATTTCCATATTTTCTATTTGTAAATCATTTAAATACGTGATACGGCCATTTAACAAATTCGGAATAAAATACTTTTGTGTTTCAAACAGATTAGATATTTAAATGTTAAGGAGTTACGAACAAAACTATAAACGTCATTGCCTTACACGTGAAAAACAGAGGTTTTCAAATATTTGAAAAACATTTCGCTAACATGATTTTCGAGAGAAGCCGGGTGGGTAATTTCTGTAGTACTCAATAGTTTCAAAGCACCACAATGGGCACATAACAAGTGTACAGCGAATAAGTCGTAATTGATTAAATAATTAAATTAGTACTTGTTTAATTATGTGCACCTGTTGATGCGCAAAAAAACAATCGCTCGCGGGGATGTTTTTAAATTTTGAAAACGCTCTCAGACAAATCACACGCTGTTCAACACCCTTGAGTTTTTGTGATCGTGCGAAGGGCCTGCGGAAGTTGTCCGAATGAAGTCGCTCTTATCTGGCCGCGTCCCGTGGATATGATAAATGGTCGCGTTTAACGCTGGCGTGGAGGCAATCGTAGTCGGCCCAATTATCGCGAATCTGCGAGCAGGCACGCGGCGAGAAATTGTATCACACGCCCGTGTGGATGCACGCGCATCACGTGAAATATGATTGGCTCGCTCGGACTGCGCAAAACCACCATTCGGATGCGGATAAGGCCAACTGTAGAGATTCTCGATTTCTCTATCTCTCTCTCTCTCTCTCTCTCTCTCAGTTTCCCCGAATAACTGCAATATGGCCAACTAAAAACTAAATAACCACTCCCGACCATGATGGTGGCCCTGTAAAAAGTAGAAAACGCTGACCAAGTTTTGCTGGAGAACTATTTAAATATTCCGTCCAAGATCGCAAGAAGAATCCGTAAAAGTAAATTGCTTGAACAGAATATCACATAAGCAGCAACTTAATGGTCGATTTCTTATTAGTAAAATTTAAAAAAAAAAAACGCCATGAGTCATCACATAGTCATGACTTGTAGATCTCGACAAAATATAAAATTCGAACAATTTTCGCCCAATGAAATGATTATTAGTACCCCTCCCCAAATGATTAGCCAGAAATATTAATACATAAGAATAGAGGAAAGTTTTTTTTTTTTTATTCACTGAAGTGACGGATCACAACAGGAAGATTCTGTACCCCTCTCAGAGCGTAGGCCCTAAAAGTTCAAGATTTATTTTTAATTTATTTGTTTGTATCAAAGATTTTAAGATAGATCGACTGATAAATGTGTTCGATTCATAATTTTGTTTTGAAACTGAAATTAGAGCAATCAGAACTTTCGCGTCACCCTGTACGCCATTGCGACGCGCGTTAAGCAAAAGCAACCCCCGAAAGAGCTTTGTGGAAGACACCGGAGCTCTCCAATTTAACAACAGTTGGGCTTTCTAGAATGCTTTTTGCCAATGACGTGTTGACCTTCGTGTCAGTGATACAAATGTACATGAGTCGATACTAATAAATAAGACTAGAATATCAGAAATAATTTATAAACAAGTTTCTAAAAATGTATTAAAAAGTTATTCATCTTAGTAGAATCGTTAATTGATTTTTTAACATTACAGGTACATTTTCTCGAAAATATCAAAATAATATTTTATTTTAAAGTTTCAAAACCTGAAAAAAATATGGTTTCTTCTCTATGCTGTTGATGCTCAGATACATGTATAACCCCCATTTCCGAGTAAACCTTCTTCATTGGTGTTGGAGAATAAAGTGTGACCGTCTTTGAGTTGAGCAGGGCAGGGTCACGGTGGATCAGTCTTAACAAAGACTTAGAGTAAATAACCAACTAGAGATTTGTTCGAGCTGCTCGTGTTATCGGATGTTAGCCATCGTCTTAACCCATCAGTCTGTCTTAACAGAAGCGATCTGTCCATCCACTAAGAGGTCGAGTACTGATTCAACATGAATGGTAAACATGACATTTCATAATAATCGGACTATTTTTGGCCGACTTAAAAATATTAAAAAAGTCCATAGTTTCAGGTTTACCCTGTAGTATATACATACATTGTAAGATTATATGGCATAATATGAGATATACCATTTCGATTTGTAATGAGGTTATTAATTTTATATCTTGTTTTACAACTTGAAGTTATGGTTGCTCAGCGGAATACATCTATACCCCTCATTCAATTGGTAAGGGGAAATGACGGTTGAACGAGGTGTAACTGGCGCCCGAAGCCCAACCGACTAACTGACCCTGACCACCTGGACTCAGCAAACATTCATGCCCCAATGCCACACGACGCAAACGCAAACCCCTCCGCGCCTCCATCGGAACAGTGGCCCGAGGCACTGACCGGGGTTGACGAAATTTATTGGCATCGACGGTTGCCAGCTTGGACTGAGTGAATTGAAATAGCGAAAGCCCCGAAGGACACAAAAATTGCAAATGAAGGCGATTCTATGAGCCTATATTGGCGGCGAGCGAAGGGCAGCTGGCGTAGCCGCCCTGGGCGCAGATTAAAGTTCAAAACAGTATTGGATTAATAGTATTTCCTGTGTCCTCCTAGTACCACAGTGACAGTACTTGCGTCGCGCGATTGAAATAATCGATATGTAAATAATGACTCGACATTTACTCTTGTCTTGGACAGATCATAAGAGAGTTGTGGTTCTTACAGTTATCGTTCCTTTCGTCGTATTATTTATGTACCTTTCGGATTATTGCGCAATACTATCTAGCTTTATGTCTTCATTTAGAAATTATTGCAATTTGAGCTGTGCAAGTCCCGCGACACAGAGAAACTTCGAAAACTAAAACTATTTTTGGTATCTTGGAAAAATTCTGAAAATGTTGTCTTGATAGGAATAAGTGGCCGAGGAAGATATAAATTGAATTCATTGAATTTACAAATGATTTCTTTGAAAAAATAAATGTTTCTATGAAAATCTATACTTAACCTTTTCTTTTGTATTTTTTAAATTTCTCTGTCGTGTCATATCACTACAGGATTTTCTGTGCCCCTGATGGTGCTTAGTATAATATGATATATGACTTAATAACGTTGTCCTGAAAAATACTTAACAGCTAGTTTGGGCCCATAACTGGAGAATGATGATTTTGCTGGACACAAACATAAACAACAGCGACGAGATTGAAGAAATCAATTTAATTTAACAAGTAGATTAATATCTAACAACTCCAATATTAGCAGGTATATAGGAAACATTATTTTAACACACAACTAAATTGCAATTTCCACTGATTGTAACACTGTGGAAATTGTTGCAATATTATTTAGTGCCTAAGCACGGAGAGTGTACAGAATCTTCCTGTTGTGATCCGTCACTTCAGTGAAAAAAAAATTGTAAAAGCAAAATGAAAAATATTTTTAACTACCAAGAGACATTATTTTCTAAACGATGTTAAAATCGAAGAAACTAGCTTCTAAACAACAACTCGACAACTCTGTCTCCCTTCACTCGTGTTCACATGTGCATTTGTTCATTGGCCAAATGTGGTAACACCGCGCACAACATTTCAGTATGAAAATGTGTCCAACCCTGTACTCGTAACACTTGGGGTGCAGAAGTGGCAATAATACCCGTTTATCCCAAGTGCACACCCAGGTCCGTCATTCGCCATAATGAATTCAGCGGATTGCAGACAATGCTTGTTTCTCCTTCACCCTACCTAAGTCTTCGGTTGCTGGCTCACTAACGGAGCTTAACGAGCTCGTGCACGCTCATAAATAAAGCTGCCCCCACACTGCACCTCAAATTGCTGTAGATTAGATTCACACCAACAATATTTTCGGGAAGAATCTCTGAGCTGCCAAAATACGACGAGTATGTGAACTTTAATTAATATTAAGTACGACGCCATTTTATTTCACTTTAGCATTTGAACTCGTTGTATTAAGTACTTATTTAATTAAGCAATACCAATATAAAGATAATTACAACAAACACAGTCTTCAATAGTTTAGTGTCTTCCAGAGAGAAACACGGAATGTGATGCTAATTGGTTCAAATAACATCATCACACGAAAAGTTTAAAACTGTGATCAAAACTACTGCAGATATACAATTATCTATGTCATTACAAATTATTTATTCGCTCGTATTCGAAATACAGTTTTCAGGTACACGGTGAAGATCCTTACCTAGATAGCTTATACTAAGCCTGGGCTAGGCAAAATTACCAGGTCGCCTCCTGGGGGGTTTTAGGGTGAACACACTGGTGGACCTCCTTAACAAATATCTCAGAAATACAGTTTTCAGAAAATTTAATTAACCAGAGTATTCCTTAACAAGTGTGTACTTGAAATGTGGACAACAGCTTTATATTACGATTCTATTGTTTTCAATATTAATAACATTGCATCGGATTAATTTTGATCTTATACTGACTGTGGCTCGGCGGTCCCGTGTTCGATTCCCGGCGTGGGCACTCGAAAATTTCGATCCCTCTCGCCTCTCGCAACTCGCATAGTGCCCAAGCACCATGAGAGGCACTGTAGGGCGATTGACTACAGTTGATTGGAACAAAGAAAAATTCAGCGCTGGAAAAAACACCTCACTACGATATAACGTCGCAGTGTGAAAGCAGCTTCCATATAATGCAAGGTGAAAGATTCGTGGATAGATCGAGGGATATGAAAAAGAACGGGGAGAAAAAAAATAATCACGGACTATAAGCGTTCGTCACAAGCATGCCAATCAAATCCAAAATAATAATAATAATAACTCTGCGACTCGTGCGCCAAAAACTTATGGCCGGGGAATTTTTTTTTATCGTCGTCATTCAGTGCGGGGGATCCGTTCTATAGATATATACGCGGGACATACTTTTTGTTCATTACATACATGTACATTCCTCTAGCTGGATCCGTTGTTTTCGTCCGCCGCCCCCACTTAGCCAAAAAGAGAGAGAGAGAGAGGGCTAACGTATAGAATGGAAATTGTGGTGGACGGTAGACAGACGAGATAATCCCTCCTGCAGTGTGTGCACGCGTTGGGGATTTCTGCGCGCATAACAACGTTCTCTAATAGGGAGATTTATTTTTGCGTGGTTGCTTTTGGATGCCCGTGACGGGTGCGCTCAGCAATCTCCTGCCTCCTCCTCGCTCGTCGCTCGCAAATGAACGTGGCACTGGTGAGGATTTACTTCTGAATAATAATTTTTATACAGAAAAAAATATATATTGCTGGCATCTCTCGACAGAAAGGTGTGTGGAAAGAGATTGGCAAAATTTTGATGAAATATTTTCAAATCCTCGTAAAATGTGTGCAGTGACATTTGTAAATGAGGGGATTATGTGGAAGTGAATTTGCTTTTTTTTTAAAATATTTTTCAGTCTAATGCTACTCGAAAATTGAACTGTAAGTTTGTTAAGCTTGAAAAGTATTGATATGAATTTTATTTTGAGGATATTATTTTGGTGAAATATTTCAAATCTTCGTAAAATGTGCAAGTGACATTTTCAAATGAGGGGATTACGTGTAAATTTACAATGAAGAGATGATTTTGTTTTTAAAATTTTCATTTTCCTTGTATGGTCTGGCTTAAAAAGTAGATATTTTATATTGCTGATATTAAACTGTAAGCTGAAAACGCCATTTTTCTAGATAGGTTAAATACACTCTGTATTTTGTAAGTTTGCGTAGTGAAATCTTCAACTAAAGTAATTTTACATAAAACTTATAATAAATTTACATTAAACACCAAACAAAATTTACGAATTATCATCCGGATTGCACGAAATCAAAATAGCTAGAAGCTCTTGAATAAATTCAAATAAGGAGGTAGGAGCCGATGATAGTTAATCACTGAGATAATTGGGGATTTGGGGATAAACATTTTTGTTTAAACGATCTTCGTTGCCGAGTATCTGATTGAGTCCTGCAATCCCCAATTATCTCAGCTCTTGAATAAGTTTAAAAGTTCGGAATTGTCAAACCATGAGCTTACATTATCAAGAAAATTTAAGATATCATATATCTTTACTTACAAAGAGCCTGTAATGTCTTAATTATTTATAACTAGCGTTGTTTCATTGCCACTAAAATGTTACTAACTACCTGTGGTTAATGACTATCCTGTAAACTACTTCTGGAATAGATACGGTATAACCAATTGTAATAATCATTGTAATTCACCCGGCCCTGGATTCGAACACCATCCAGAACGTGTGCGTATGCCTGCCCTATAACGGCTTAAGTGAATAAACTGCTTCACTTGAAAAAGACGTTTTCCTTATGCACGGCCCACTAGGTAAAAATAAACAATAAGGCGTCTACAAACATTATAGTATACCAGTCATGCCTCAGACTTGGCAGCTATAATGCGGTAACACTCGACGAATAAGAAAGAGCAATTTCAAAAGCCACTAGATTCGATGTTGGCGCACACGGACAGGAGGAATTTGGGGGATGGGAAGCAGCCGGCGTTTCCTCTAATCCACTCTTGCATAATTGGTTACTTTTTCATCCCGGCTTCATTTAAGTTTTCTAAACACGCCTCTTTGGAGACGCGCGGAGACTGCGAATAAATTACAATGCGCACTTGTCATATTTAAATTTCGACTAATAGCAAACATGTACACACGTCTATTGTCATCTCCAGTTCGGTGGAGACGCGACGAAGGCGGCAGAGGTGATTCGAATGAGAGGGAAGGAGAGCAAAAGAGAGAAAAAGACATTTGAGCAAACGATATTTTGTATCGTATAATGTATGGTTTAAATCGGGCTGAATGGTGACTGCGGAAATTATTTCACGAAAGACGATTCAATATTTCCACAGCTGAAACGGATGATCTGACAAACTGAGCATACATGTACGAACAATGACAAATTACGAGGAAAATAATTATATTGAGTGCCTAATATTTATTTGGAGCACGTCCACAATTTTTAAATTTGTTTCTATATCTGATATACGAGTAAGAAAGCATTCTTTACAAATTTCAGTTTGCTTGATTGAAATTTACACATATATCAGCACGTTCAACAAAAATGTGAAAAATAATAATACGGATTTGAAATTTCTTCTACGGATAAATTTGTTTACGCATAAGTGAAAGGGGCCCGGGACAGCAGGGTAAAAATGTCGACGAGCTGGCGAGGCTCCATAAATAAACAACAATAAACTGAATTTTGTGAAACGCACTTTAAAATAAGACACCCTCGAGATCCTTCGTCAAAACCCCAAAATGTGAAAATAGGAAATTAAAAAGCTTAGTAAGTTAAAAGAGAAAGGCATTATTGCACTTTACGCTGCACTGTGGGGAGGCAATCACTGCATACACGCTACAATTTCCGAAAATGCCAACGAGATGTGATTTCCCAATATAATATTCTTGCCGTGAAAGAACATCACTAGATACGGCAAAGACACAACATTTTTACTAAAGGAATTATTTCCCTGCTTTTCTACCTTATCTCAATTTCAATTTGGAGGCAAACTAAATAGCGCAGCTACTCTGTAAAGTAAAAAAGAAAACAATAATAATAAATAAACCTGATCTTATTGCTCAGTCGGTGGCTGGCATTACAAAGTGTGGTGAGGCAATTATACCAACGTAGTAAAAATGCGTCGCAACGGGGTTTGGATGGCGAAATAAAGGACATTTTTCGAATACCGGTACTCGCCATGTTTACAGTTAAAGGTCGCGTCAGCCAATGCGAGCGCGCGTATAATGCGTTACGTACGGGCACACAAATTATTGTAATTACAAACACTAATGCGTACACGCATATGCCAAGGCCATTTTTGCGAGGGTTTTTTTTTATTGTCGACGCAGCAGCCTTGAGCTCGACTGTATCCATGCGCCCATTTGCGTTGCGTCTGTGTGTCACGTCGTCGGTCCCTTCTCCAAATAATGACATGCTTCGTCATTCAATTGCTATAGGAGAGAGCGCGTCGTGTAAATGCTGAGATGGCATCGGGAGATAATTTGGACCGCCAACCCAATCGCTAGCGCTGGGTTCGTGTGTGCCCGTAATTGGATTCATACGAGTCTAAGGTGAAATACCGATCATCAAACAAGAGGGATTTTTTTTATCATCCAATTAACCCCAAAGTTAACCGTGTCTATACGTGACAGTATCCAATGGAATTAACATCTACGTTCATAATTTGTTGTCCATCTTACAGTAATGGTCGAAATGAATTGATTTTTGGGAGAGCCTTTTTCGGGGATGTCATTTCCTGGACGAGCGTAAATCAGAATTGATGAAATCGAAGGTTGGACAACTCTAAAATATAATCTTACCTGGGGGTGGGGGTGTTAATGAAGAAATTCGAGAGCTGAATCAAATTTATATTTTGTAACGAAATAGATTCAGAAATAAAAAAGTGTTTCGAGAACTCGTATACTACCCATAATTAGTTTTAATCTAATTATTTAAACAATTTATATATTTTTTATGTAAAAACAACCTTAGAAATCGAATATTTCGGGACATCACAGGGGTTATTCGTTTATCGTTGTCAGACATAAATTACCCTCAAAGCAAAATGAGGGCTCAAAACCCTCCCAAATCATACCAAA
>JAQGBY010005451.1:0-14626 GCA_034698785.1 Mycogona germanica | reverse complement strand
GTCAATTTCATTGCTGCCCCGTGTAGGGCAATCACACAACACTCTGTTGCTTTACAATTTGCCATTTCGGGGGTGCCATCGTGTTTTGCTAGAGAAGCAACTATCATGTCAATTTCATTGCCGCCACGTGTGATAAGGCAATCACCTAACACTTGCTAGACAAGT
The DNA here is from genome assembly GCA_034698785.1 of Mycogona germanica. Lineage (NCBI taxonomy): Eukaryota > Metazoa > Arthropoda > Diplopoda > Chordeumatida > Chordeumatidae > Mycogona > Mycogona germanica. The sequence goes on along the minus strand of JAQGBY010005451.1, from coordinate 14,461 downwards.
TGCCGTCGTGTCAATTTCATTGCTGCCCCGTGTAGAGCAATCACACAACACTCTGTTGCTTTACAATTTGCCTTCCTGGTTGTTGATCGATTTTGATTTAAAACTTGATTAGAAAAATGCTAAAAGAAATATGGTGAATAATATTCTGAAGGTATAAGAATACCTATGCTCACAATTCTCAACATGCACGATTGTGTAGCGTACTTTTTGAGTTTTGTCAGATAGCAAGATAGCACCTGCAACATGTATACGCGTACATGCAATTAACAATACAATAATGCTTATGAATCGAGAGATTTCTATTACAGACAACGCCTTAAAATAACCATACACGAAAAATATGTAAAAGTCGACGATGAGATAGATCTTAAAGCATTAGTGAACAAACACGGGGCAGAGTCGTGGAAAATCGGCGACGAGCTGGCAAGGTTCCATGAATAAAAAAATATAAAAGACTGTTTTGTGAAACGTAATTTGCCTTCGTCATAACCCAAAAAATTAGAAAAAAATATTACGAAACCGTACATGTACAATTTCAATCGTCAGTACAATTTCAATTCAAAATTTCCGATGCCAGAGGTTTGATTAGGATTGCAACGTTTTTGAAAACGGTTAAACAGATTATATGTTTCGATAACACCATGTTGGTTGTAAAAATAGCGTCAGACCCACATAGATAATGATCGACATTCACGGGTGTAAGGCAAAGCGCAACGTTCGGCTGCAGTTGTCATGAGCAAGTGTAATTAACCGCGGCCAAAATGATTAATAATGTTTCCCCAAATGCGAAGAATGAATTATTGAACTAGAAGTTCACGTCTAATGGTCTCCGAATGATTTGCCGATTACGTCTGTCAGACGGAGCTAGTTTCGCCGCAGATTTAATTATAGAAACACTGTTCCTCGTCAAAGTCCGAGACCTACACTTCGACGTAACATCATTAAACCAAATCATAACAAATAACATCATAACCTCGCATAGTGCCTAAGCACCAAGAAGCGCATGTAGTGCAGGAACTACAGTGTTGGGAAGTAAAAAAAATACAGACTAGGGGAGAATAATTAGATTATCCTTAAAAAGAACAACTCGGATGAGTTGCAGCCGAAACCAGCTGAGAATCTTTCCCGGTAGGTTCACTGGGTCAAACCTCTGCCTACGGATCGATCTTAGGGTTGTCGGTTCAGGAGCTTAATTTTTTTGCCTATCGGATATTCACGACGGATGTGGCAATTCTATTGTGGGGAAGGAAAATCTTATTTTTTTTATTCAAAACCTTTTCTGAACTTTGATGAATCAATCCACAGTGGAATAATTATAAGAAAGAGTGAACAGATCCTTTTATTTTAGCTAAAAGTTATCATAATTTAGACGTTAGCCGTTTATGTAAAAGTGCAAGCATAAAGACAGCAGCAATCGCGTTACGGCAATAGAGAGCTTTCCCGCAATGCACGGGTGTATTGTGTGTTTTGTGAGCAAAGCTAATGCAATGCTGCCCTTAACATCAGATCTGATTGGAGGAAAATGTATGTATTATTATTATCAATATCACCTGATTATTATTACTTGTGTGGAATATTTGAAATGATGTTCATATTGTTTTAGAATTTCTATAGTTTTCCAACCCATATTCAAAGCATTTTAGGTCTGACAATTAGTTAAAATCGAACCCCAAAATCAAGAATTTCAAAATCGAGCTCATCCGCTCGAGCCTACGGAAAAAGACACAAGAGCCGGGGATTTTAAGAAACCACAAATCTGTGATATACATGCACAAGTTAAACTCGTATTTAAACGAAAGGTATCAACGTTCGAATACATTTTTGTTTTCATTCGAGTTCGATTTTAGGTGCATGCTGACGTGAAACATTTCATCAAAATCAGTTCGACGGTGGCTAATGACGCTCTATTGTTGTGTGTGCACGGACTCTCTGATTAAAAAGAGACGAATTGCAGGTCAGCCTTCATAAGTTATTCAAGAGAGCTTATATACGGAAATTATATTAGCGAATGGCTGAGGATAACGGGATCGGCGAACGTCTCGTCGTCAAACGGAAGACATTAATCATTAAATGCGTGCGTTTCTACGCCGATAAGCGACGGCAAAGCAAAAGTTCAAGAAACAATAACTGTTGATTCGAGTCCTACGTCCTGACCGGACATATGTCACATGTGACATACTGTCAACATGATTTTCGTGACGCCTCACTGACTTTCAACATTGTAAACACTGATACACTGTACATCCTCCCGAGACCCATTGCTCACATATGCTGCACATTTAGACGTTAGGTTTTTATTAATATCAGTCCTGCCCTCTCCAAGTAACGCCTAAGGTGTCACCTAGCGGATCCTTCGAGCCACTCAATGCAAAATATGCGCTGAAAAAGTGGCGAAGCAACGTCAGGAACTCCAGGACTTATGCAAGAGGTTCCCCCGTGTGACACAGTAAGTAGTTCACGATGTAAATCGTCGGTGAGGATTCTCGCACCAGCGCCGCCATACTTCATCCTAAACTGCACGGTGGTGATGCTACACCTCCCCCCACGTTGGTCCCCTTCCATGCAAATGAGGAAGGCGGGCGGGGGTTCGGGGATGGGGACGGAGGGGAACCAGCACAACAGAGAGTTAATGGGTAACAAACACCAGCGCCACGGCGCAGCACACTCGAGCGAACACGACTGGATGAAACAGTGGAAGAATTAACCTCGGTGTCTAATCTATTGGCGCAGCCGATGTTTTTCTACGACGAGGGAGGACGACGTGGCTCTAGTGGTGGAGTCATCGTCGTCGCTAATCCCGGGGTCGGATATCGCGAGAGCCGGGGACATGCGGACGAGGATCTCTCTCTCTCTACCGAATTTTCCGATAGATTTGGTCCCCCCGCTGTTACATCAGCGACCGGTGTCGGCGAAGTTTATCGCCGACACAACTCAGGACCTACCTCCCCCTCCGCCAGAGCCATAGATGGGTGTGGTCGGTCTGGTAGGGACGCCTAAATTTCGAGACAAGATAAAGTCTCGTCTTGCAGTTTTCGACACTACAGTTAAATAATAGAGGTTGAAGTCGAAGCCGATGAGATAATAATAGAGAATTTAAGGTGTAACGCTGGACACGATGACAAGAAATCAACTACAAAACCATTAATTAAATGCGTCGCGTGACAACCCTTGATAACGGATGTATTTCCGAAAGCATGCTAGGGTAATTTCATTAATTAATTCTGTTATTGCATTTTTTCTTGTCCGTGACGCAGTCATTACTGTGCTTAGGCGCAATTGTATACAGTAAATGATTATGTAGGTTTTTTCTATGTTTATTATTGACCTGTAATATTTGAAATTCCATTAGTAAATACTTTGTCTCAACTTATATTTAATTAATGGTTTTGTAGCCGATTTCTTGTCATCGTGCCCAGCGTTACACCTTAAATTCTCTACTACAGTTAAAACCTGCACAAATCATAGTTTGTTGTATTTTTAACAACAGGTTCAACAGAATTTCTGTTGAACTAAGTCATCCTTGATCAACCCTAGTACCTACAATGCAACCCATCTGCGAAATAAAATAAAAACATTCTAGAGGTTGAGAATCACTTGTTGAAGTTGTTTTTCCGCATCCAAGTCTAGTATCAGGATGAGCCCAATCTGCACTCGCAACAACTGTAAGTAATATATATGCAAATCGTGAAATGTCGGTAGGGGATTGTTGGAATCACGCTAACCACTTGCACTTGTAGACTCGGGTCGCGACGGAAATTGCTTCTCAATAGTAAAAAAGGTCAGATATTGATTTGTGTAGGGTTTGGCCCGTTCGAGCGCTGGGGGTGGGGGGGATTTTCGACTCTCGTTACGCTCGTTTTGAAAATGAGCCCAGACATCAATCACGGGAAAATCTACAGAACGCATTCAAGTGCATCATACTCCCGACACCCGTCTACAAATTAGTGTACTTTGGAAAGTGTCTATGGACAAAAAAACAAATTGGTTTCGTTCGATCCTAGGCTGAGCTGTGAGAACTTGCGTTAGGCGGCGCTCACGTCACATTTTTACGGATGCTCCACATTGGGTTCAGTGATTTCTTGAAAGCTGCAGTAGCAATATCGAGAATGAGGTGGGCCGTTTAAAGGCGCGGGTCTTATGAGGGTTCACGCAATGCGTCCAAGCGTGACGTCTTAAGATGAATCGACAGAAACTAGCCATGCAAGTCCGTCATTCAATGAAACGGGGATACACACAGATAAAAAAGTGACACTTGCATCAGGCACGTTAGGCTATGACCGAGTTGGAGAATTTCCAAAAATATGAAAAATTGATTTTTGTACGATTCGTCGGACCCCAGTCGGTATTGCGACTGACTGGTTCGGCGGTCCCGGGTTCGATTCCAGGCGAAAATGTGAACCTTATCATAGTGCCTAAGCACCAAGAGGAGTCCAGAAAATATGTATGACTACAGTGATGGGGAAAAACTACCGTAATTAGAATGTTAGGTATACATATTTCTATGCGAATACAATGTTACCTGTAACACTGGTCGCATTAAATTTTGGCAATACTGCCAACATTACGAGCGTCAACATTAGCTACAGTAGTCAACCATAAATAATTATAATTGCTTCACAATATCTCTCTCAAGCAAATTATTAACCCACAAAACAGAGTCCCATCCATGGAAGACATTTTTGTGGTACGGCCTCGGCTCATCACAAGATGCGATCGTCCGCAACCACAAAGATTTCGTACGAGTAGAAAAAAATTGGTCCTCAAATCACAAAACTTTGAAAAGTGCAAAGCATACATTTTTTTCATCCGACCTAACGAGACTCAGTCTGTTTGGGATCAAAACTTGGCTCTGATTTCATGTATATGGAACTTACGTGTTCCCCATGTATGCGTAATATTTTTCAGTGGCATCGCCTGACTAGAAGAAGCAAGAGCCTGCAAATTATTTATGTAAGGCGTTGTGTGTGCACAGTACTTGGAAACTAGGATCTCGTGTTATTTTGTGAGCCGACGATGATTAGTTGAAGTGGTTCCTGTGAATCCCTGGTGAGATACAACCGGAGGCACAGCATGTTCTCCTGAGACCTTCTCCCTATCATCCACAAGAACATCGTAATATATGATGTTAGAAAAAAGGATTTACGTAGACATATGCCAGATACGCTTTGTGCGAAAAAAAAACAATGAATAATCTTTGTTACTGTAATGATTTAAAAAGTCGGAGCACCGAGGATGCTCTTGGCCGCTGCAACTATAGGAGAAGAGGCCACACTAGAATGGTGAACGAGCTTCAATGTGCATCTGCATCATATTTTAACTCATTTTTCCCCTAGAGTGTGTAGACAGTGAAATGGCCTGGCAGAGCCTCAAATTCAGAGTTTTTTCAAATAAATCCAATTGGTCTTTTGACCCCAGCCATAGGCCTTTCTCTTGGGGGCTGCTTGCGGATAAAATTTGTCATTGTAACTACTAACGGTACATCAGATACGGTATCCCGGAACGCAAGCCAAGCTCATCGTATCGTTTCGATGGCCCCTCTAAAGTGGACTAGGGATCACAGGACGATCTGGTAAACCACAACATGTATCTTCAATAATGTAATGGATGAGCATAGGATAAGCACAAAAATTGCGCCAGAAACAAAATGTGAGTGGGAGTGCAGATTGTGGAACCATAAATATTTGGTGCATTTCCCAAACTACACTTCGCAGTTCAGAAATAATTCTCACTTTTAATCATATAATCACAGCAATAACATTTCAGTAAAATCATTCATAGGAATAAACGAAATTTATTATTAGCAGTGACACAAAGTGTAATTTAGTAGATTCAAAGCCCATTTACTAAAACCACTTTATAACAACCGAAGCGATTGTCGCCTCAAGAAAATCTTGAAATCGCTTTAATGATTGAAGCGATTTCAAGATTTTCTTGAGACGACAGTTGACAGGCGACAGGTTGTTATAAAGTGGTTTTAGTAGATGCGCTTTGAATCTACTAAATTCCACTTTGTGTCGCTGCTAATAATAATTTCGTTTATTCCTATGACTGATTTTACTGAAATGTTATTACTGTGATTATGTGATTAATTTGATTAAAATTAGAATTATTTCTGAAATGCGAAGTGTAGTTTGGAAAATGCACCAAATATTTATGACTCCACAATCTGCACTCTCACTCACATTTTGTTTCTGGCGCAATTTGGGTGCTTATCCTATGAAATACACTGTATTATTTCAATACTTGCGATAATCGTAATTACCTCACATTAAGGTACTTGATATTATACAATTGAGTATTTTCTAAACAAAAAATGTGATACTACGTAGCTTCTACTCCGTATTACCAACGATACAAAAATAGACCTAGTTACATTAGCTCAGTCAATCGCCGCGCACGCATCTTCGTGGAAAACAATTTCCAGTAGAGAAAAAAAGCTGATTATAATTGAGAGTGCTCCGACGCCTTCAGTTCAAATAACATGTTATTTATCCCCCATTAGTCTAGAGTCGTCGGTAAACGTGTGTCCAATTTGAGTTACGCCCCACCACGCCGTATTAAGCGCTCGGCCAATATATGCAGTGCACAAAATCAATTCTGCGAGCAATTATCCATCGATACTCTCGATCATTGCTCGAATGACTTCGACGAATTGATCAAATATAGGTGACGTGGCTAGGCAAATAGAGACGCATGCTGGTTGTCAGCTCTCTCTCTTTTTCTCTCTCTCTCTCTCTCCGTCACTCGATCGAATTAATTTATCACTGAAGAAAAAAGCAAATAGGCGATAGTGATTGGGAAATGTCATTTGATTCGTTAACGTGTTGGGAATTGTGTTGCTGGAGTGTGGGTCGCGACGCACGCAGACCTTTCAACCAAAGATGGTCTCTGTCTGATGTTTGTCCTGCTGAGACTCGGGACACTTTTGACGGCGACGTCGAATTTAAACTTGTCAGATTTTGTTGGATTCGTTAGGAAAAGTGTACGATTCTAGATTCATTACTTTTTTTTCGTATTATACACTCATTCTCACTTCAAATTCTCACTAGATGATGTTGTGTCCAGTATCTGATAAAAGCCGTCAAGGATCGACGCCTATTGGTACGACTCGTCGTGGAGCAGTTGGTTTGGCGACTGACTGTGGCTCGGCGGTCCCGGGTTCGATTCCGGGCGCGGGCTCTCGAAAATTTCGAACCTAAAGTACTGGTCGTGCCCCTCGCACAGTGCCTAAGCACCATGAAGGGAGATAACGCCTGTAGTGCGGTTGACTACAGTTGATTGGGATAAAGATGAGATATCAGATTTCAATTGCTGCCCACTAAGGACAGTTCAAGAGTAAGGATTTTGAAGCGCGCTAAGGACATCGCGTCAATTTAATGATCTCATTATCATATTCTCAATAATAGAACGATTTCTGGATACACAATTTCTCATACTCTTTTTTTTAAATAAATTTTTGTTAAGGAGGTTCACCGATGATCTGCCTAGAAAAGAGATCTTTAACGTCCCGATATTATTTTGCTCTAATCAACTGTAGTCAACCGCACAACAGGCGTTACGTCCCCTCATGGTGATCAGGCACTATGGGAGGGGAACGACCAGTACCCCGGGTTTGAAATTGTCGAGAGCCCGCGCCGGGAATCGAACCCTTGACCGCCGAGCCATAGTCAGTCGCTAAACCAACTGGTCTACGACGGGTCGACGATATAGTACAGGTACGTTCTATTCCAAAAGAAGGAGTGTGAAGGAAGGGATTTCTCTCGCCCTAAAAATTACGAAGATGTCGGCCGGAATCGAAACCGTGATCACGGACCGCGAGAAAATCTCGATATCCTCTCGACATATGTATCTAGTATTAACTTGTTTAGCTTTACTTTCTCCTATATTATAACGGCAGGTCTCAGGAAGATAACTAACCTCTGCGCTAACTAATGTGATCTTGAATAAAAACTCTTATTTTATAATACCTAAGCATCAAACAGATTTTTTGTTGGAGAGCCGACTTGATTTAATGGCGCATTACGCGTGGGAAAAAATAATACGCATTACTCAGAACGTGGTAAAATATGTAGGCGAAAATTCAGAGAACGGCTATATTATTTTTGCAATGCCTTTTTACGAATTAAGGGATTTGGCAATGGAGCGAGCACGACGTAATATACGGCAATTTGGAAAGTCTCTCAAAGTCGAGACTCGCTATATAATCCCTGGCAAGTCCTCCTGAAACCCATTTGGCCAATCGAATAGTACAACTACGAGTGTATATAAAAATCTCCAGTGCACGCAAGTGTCTTCAACCAACGACAATCTTACAGTAAATAGGACTATAGCTCTGCAACTAGTGCGTTGGAATTGGCTAAATGGTTAAACATTAACGATTCCATCTCAGAGATAATGGTAGTATAGTGAAGAAGGCCTCATTAGAAAAGCATTCTGATGTGCGAAGACATTCTCTCATTTGACTTTTATGTGTTAAATGAGCATTTGTTAGAAACAGTAAATGTGTTTGTTTTCACATGGTATTTATTCAGACACTTCACAATTGTAAGCAAAATCGGTCATGGCTTAGTTGGTTGAGATACCGATTTATACGATGGTCCCGAATTCGATTTCCGGAATTATCGTTTATTCTATCCCGATATACAGGTGTATTTCAAAACAGGTGTCCACCGATCAGTGCAATATTGCTCATAGCGTCATCATTAAATGGCGCATACGTAATTATGCATGACTTAATATTAGCATAATTGTGTATTTTCAACAATTTTTGACAGAGGTTTCAAACATCAAACAATAAATCAATTGTCCATTTGATTCTACCAACTATTATTAGGATATTTAGACAATTAATAAAACAATCTGTTAGCCCAATATTGCCACATCGGTCTGCGCCACATGCGGTATAAATAGAAAACAAATGACCGCATATTTCAGTCTAGCAGCATACACGAGTTCAGTAACTTCCTTTACCGTTTCAAGTTTTGCAAACAGACGATGACAATAATAATAATAAAATAATAATCAAAGCAGGTTTTATGTCCATGCTCTGGTCCCCTCCACTCTTACTCATAGAATACAAATAGCTCACAATAGGTTATGAACAGAACTGAACTCTTGCGGCGACATCTTTTAAGAACCCGTGTTGACACTGCTGATAGTAATTGCTGAGAACAAACCCCTGATTATTCAACAGTACGTTAAAACTGTACACGCGTCATAAAAGACGCCCGCGTAGGTCTTGCAAATGTTTCTTATACGGAGAGTATTTAAGACGGCATTGACTATGGCTGCGCACTTGACATGTCGCGCAGAGGAAACAGTCCAAACTGCGACATCGAGACATTATCGTAAAAGCAGCGAGTCAAATTGCCATGTTTGCCATTGCAATTCATATCATGTACTATATTCGCCGCATGCAGGTTCAGCGATAAGGCACATATACAAGATGCTTAAGAATTCGACTTCAGACGAGCAGAAGTCACCAGGGTGCATCGTCATGCAAGTAATAGGTGTATTATATGGCAAAACCTATTTGAGTCGGAAGAAACCATGCATTTGTATTTGGTAAGAACATATAGCATTAGCACGGTAGATAAGCAGCTACAGCGCTATTGGCTGTTTGCATTAAAAGCGCATGCTACCATCGAAAGGGAAACGCTGCCAGTGACGATATTTTGACGGCATTGGTTTGTTACCCCTTCACCCAAACCAGTGAAAATAATATTGGCATGTCGGCATGTCATAGAAATTAAATTGAAATCAACATCGAAATTTTAGAAGCCGGCAGACGATGGAAGCGCCAACCAGTCATGTGATGATGTGAGGTGACCATATTGTTGTCTGCTGGTTCTACTCCAAAATTACATACAAAAATGCTAATGAAATTACATTAGTTGTTCCCGAGTTTATTTTTGTAATTCGATGTTATTAGCAAAATTAACTGTCTGGAATAAATAATCGTGAGCGCATCGTGTCGGTGGTATCTTCCCAAGACCAGTCGATCATTACTGGTAACATTGAAACAGAGATTATAACCGAAAGGACTCCCAAAAAAGCGCATCGAACTATTAAAAATGATCACGATCGTCGGAAACAAAACTAGGACACAAAATCTACGATAAATTGGAAAAGAAAAAATAAATTGGAACCGATCATCGATAAAAACGAAATCGGCTCACCAACCTACATGTATAGAGGAGGTTAAAGCAGCGCTCTTACAAGTGTACAGAATATGAGACTTTGTTAGTCAAAAACCAACCAACATTATATTTTTGCAAATCAAATTATTGTTTGTTGTCAGCATTAGTAAATCAAAACAGCACCAGCGTTTAACGGATAAATTATTCAAATTAAATGATTCGTGGAAATTTTCAGCGTATAAATTATTCACTGTGACCATATTTAATTTTCAAACGATTCACTGTTCCGGCCTGAGTAATGGTGATACGAATTTAATCCGGGTGGGTTAATTCCAAATAGTTCATTGTCGTTAACAAAAATGACTTACGGCTACAGTCTTCTCGAAACTCACCCGAGGCCGGTCGACGACAATCTGGTGTGAGGATTTTCGGGCGACCCGCAAACCGGATTTCCGGCCAAAAACGTCGTACAGATGGGTCTAACAGTTCGAAGGGCGCACAGGTCGGGTCAAGGACGATTGCGGGTCTCACATAAATTGCGCGACAAATGGCGAATCTAATTGGGTGTTAGATAATGTCAAATAAATATTGGCGACAGCTGAGACCTTTGGAAAAACAGCAACGCATAAACAAGCAAGGCTCACCGGCATTTGCACAACCTATAAATTATAATATCGCTTTGCGACAAAAATATACGCTTTATCTTCCGGAGACCATTCACCCACAGATGTTTCAGACTTATTGTCCTCCCGCCTCCATCTTAGACGACAAATTTATTTTCTTCAGTACATCATCGACTTCCACCAATCCCCTGTTTCCCTCTAGTGGTCATAACGCGAACGTTTAGGTATTGTACGCATGCAGGTGACGATGAGGCGCCACCAGCGGAGACAACAAAAACTAAACGCACACATACTCGTAGATCCTCACCTCTAGATTGAAGGACGATTACAAAGTCGCCTAGCGATAATTCTTGCAGTGAATAAAATTTCATTAATGTCTTGGTTGATTAAAATTAAGAAATGAAAACTGCTGTGAGAACATATTATACCAGGGGCAGTAGTTGATTAGTTTATGACAAATGATTTAAAAGGTAAATAAGCCGATCGAATCATAAAATAAATCCGAAACCAATTTGTCCAGGTCATGTTTCCAAAAGTACTTTTGAACCAACCGCCCAATTTTACATAGACGACGATTAATTTTTGCCGCATGACTCAATTTTAAATTTCCGTAATAGCTCTCAAACAGCTACCTTAGAACTGTTCGAATCGTATTATTTTAATATGAGAACGCGATTCACTGTACAATTACAATTACAATATGTACCCACAAGCAGCCCCCAAGAGAAGGGCCTATGGCGGGGGTCGAACGACCAGTTGTATCTGAGATATTTGTTAAGGAGGTCCAGAACTAGAACTAGAACCCCCTCCCTAGGAGGCGACCTGGTAGTTTTGCCTAGCCCAGGCTTAGTATAAGCTACCTAGGTAAGGATCTTTAACGTCTACCTGACATCGTACAGGCACGGCGCTCCCACGGCTTTACTTTCATTCCGAAGGAAGGCGCGTTAAGGAATTTCTATCGCCCGATAAAATTCCGAAGGTGTCGGGCCGGAATCGAAACCGCGATCACACGGGCTAAGAGGCGAACGCGCTACCTCTCGACCACTCGACACCCCGTACAGGGCTAAGTGAAAGACAAGTAGAAAGTCTGACGACAAAAGTAGCTATTCGCAAATGACAAGACATGCCAGCATATATCTTGACCGTAAATAGATCTCGCGAGAACAGCTTTTTGGATAAGAATCAACGAGGACACACAGATGCGATTGAGTGACTGTGACTGTGTATATACAATGTACTCGGTTCTGGTCAGGTCACGGAGTTTTGTGTTCTGCGCCAGCATAAGACTAGAGATAATCGAAAGACGAAGAAAAAAACTTCTTCCCCGCCTCACTATTTGGTGTAGGTGGCAATTAGTCGACGAAAGGTTTTTATGGGAGCGCCGTGTCTAGGTTGGGGTCGCGGTAATAAAGGTTATTAGTTCGAGAGTAGGTCTACTGGGCGATTAGATGAGCTATCAAAAAGACGGGAACGAGATGAGGGAGGAAGGGGAGAGGGGGAAGGGGGAAAAGTCGGAGAGACACGAATAGATAGGTGGACGGCTGGTGACTAATTTTCTTAGATGTACCGGGCCACCATTTTGCAAATGGCGTATAGGTGAAGTAAATCAAAATTACTTGTCAATTTAAATGGGCAACACTCTTTCAAGAACCTTGCAATCAACTTCTGAAGACTTTGTTGCTTTCTCTATTTTTCGAACAGATGGCAGAAATGTCACTTCAGGACAATCCAAGAATCGGTCAAACACAAATTGTATTACACAAATTAAATATTCTGTCTACTCTCGTGTATTCATCGAAACGTATTTTTTAAACATTTTGACATAATGATATAAATTAATGCCAAAATTATATATCCGCCATCCACCTAATTGCTGCACATTGACAGTACAAATGGTTCTCCAAATTAATTGGAATTTCAAAAATTGGTTATCGCAAAAATATGGGATTTTATTGACGCATTGTATTATTGTTTTACTATTTCCGAAGAATGCATTATTTTAAAATATGTAAGTTTTACACATTTTTCGTATGTGGTTATTTTAAGGCGCTGCCTGTAGTAGCCGATCCCTCGATTGATGTGCCTTATTGTTATTCAGAAGATTTAAAGATTTGAGCAATAAGAAAAAATAGACCATTTCGGGAAATTTTCATAAACGAGATTGAGAAGATTTAAAAATTTGAGCAATAAGAAAAAATAGACCATTTCGGGAAATTTTCATAAACGAGATTGAGATAATCCACAATATTCACAATATTTCATTTTGATCCACACGACCTCCATTGTTCCAGTGAGGATAAGCCGCCAGAGCAAGTAAGTGAAAGGAATATTGTCAAAATGACATCTCGTGTAAAGCGACGCACATAATACATAAGAATTTCTAAGAAATTCTAAGAAAACAGAATAGCGAAGACAACAATATTTGGAAGCATAATTGAAGGCAGTACTTCAGTTGAAACCATGCATGTATCATGAAATGAAATTCACGGAAATACATTAAGACGTTCTCTCGATTCTATATTGAATTTACCGAAAATCTATTGTCTCAATAAGAATGACAACATACGGTGCCGAAAAACGAATTAGCAAATCATTTCCATTTATTAATTTTTCAATCTTTGCCAAGAGGATAGTTCACAGGATGAAGAGAACGCAGAAGGAAGCTGCAATACATTTTCATTCGTATTGGCAATTCCAATCCGAGACGGTTAAATAAGAAAATGAGTCAGACATTTGTTTTCTCTCTTACAAGTCTCTTACAAAGAGAGGAAATATGCATTACTAATACAATGTAATAGCAACTTTTTCGGTGCATGTATTCAAGAAATTACAGAGTATATGTTGAATAACAATACAAGAGATTATTTAACCCATCTCAGTACTTCAGACACATTTGATTGGGATCCCGTGAGGAACATCAAACTCAGGAGTCTCTTACGGTACCACAAGTCTGTCTCTCAATCATTGCAAAAGCAAATCTTAAATACAAGAAGACAAATTAATTATCTCGGATTTTGAGATTCCCAAAATTTAAACAAAAATAATTGTTAGACAGAAATTGTGACACATTTTGGATTCAAGATTTCTGTCTGTTGCGAATTAAAAAAAAAAAATTGTTTATTCTTGGAATTAATTCTAGGTAAGCAAGGCTATTCATATTCGAACAAGTACAACATGCAGAGTGGTCATCCTAAGAAACAAAGTAACGCAATAAATCTGACAACCCGATATTTATTAGGTAGATGCTTATATGGCGTTGGTACGAGATAAAAGCTAAATATGTGGCATGCGAAAATCATTTCAGGCAATAACTTTATTAGTCCACACGCACATACATGTATAGATACACCAACAGGAAATCGGACGACGGAGCGGTTTGCACGCGAGTCAGACAATGGAACCATCCGGCACGACGTAAACATATCCTCCCCAGATCCCCTTCACTAGCAAAAACAAAATCCTATATTATAAAACTAAGAATTGGATTTTCGTTTCCAGACTTTTTGCCGAACGGCTCAATGAAATCGCATAAAAATGAACATACCGTAACTACACCATCATAATTCGCTAGCGACGGAGCGACGGATCTCAATTTTCAATAAAACATAACAAAAATAGCTTCACAAAATTTTGGCTTTTGTAACGTTTCCCTTTGGCTTCAAACTTTAAAAAATGGCGTCTCCACATCAAAAGAATGAC
>JAQGBY010005450.1:0-14628 GCA_034698785.1 Mycogona germanica | reverse complement strand
TTTTATTTCTCTTAATTTTTCCACATCTCAAAAGACAATAAATGTCTTAAAAATGAGACATTTTTTTAAGTGTGTACCAGTGCCCCCGGGATTGGATCTGAGAGCTCGCGCCGGGAATTGAACCTGGGAGACCGTCACACCACGGTTCGGTCTTTAAAGCTGGTCGTCTACGACCACTCGTTTAAAAAAAACCAAGCTTTCGGCAAATGCTTCCCCGTTTCTGATGACCGAAGTGTGTACATGCACACATATGTACTCGCCCCCGCCGAAACACTTTCTAGAACCAGAAGAATCGACCCAGCTCCGCTTAGCCTGCAGTGTACGCCGAGCCGGGGACCAGATAAGATGGCAGAAGCCAGATAGGGCCAGACAAGCATCCCTACAAAATGAAATTGAGCGTTTTCGGCGCGGCATCCTTCGTCGCTCAGACATGTCTTTTCGCGGCTTCTTTCAGGCTTTTATCTCTGGAGATATGGCGATGTGAGAAGCTCCTAGAGAGTGCGCAGCGGAGAGGAGCAACAAAATAAGAAGACAGAAAGAAATGCCAAGGTGCCAGACAAGAATGCGTTCTATATATGTGTAGGTAGAGGGGGGGGGGGGGTACGGGGTACAGAGAGCGTCATGCTGCGGTGTGTTGGAACGGGAATAGTGTTTCCCTTCCGGGTGATATTCTGTTTTTTATTTTTTTTTAAACGAGTTATTTTTGCGTGTCGCGACAAACGCCAAAGCTCTTGGAGTAACTGTTAGCGATGTCGGAGTGCGAGCTTGTGAACCCGTATGACGTCATTGGCATTAGGTACGGTTTCGAGCCACAAAAGTTAGATCCAGGTGAGACTATGGAAGCACCCAACTTCATTCGGGTGACCATTCTTCGCTTGTATCAACTTTCTTTTAAAATCCGGAAATCGATCCTGAACTGTTTCGGAACCGTATGTCCCTTTGGGCACAAACTGCAGATAAGCCGAAATTTCAGTCCACCATCCGCGGTATAGATGGCAGAATCGGATCAAAAACTTGCGCAACTTGTCAGCTAAACGTCAAAGTTGTTCTTAGGTGCACTCGGCGACTCGGGAAGATATATTGAGCTGGTGCCAAATTTGATTACCATCGCTGTTGCTCTGTCGCCCTAGTCAAGGGTCGTCTTGATTGATTAGACCCGTTAGCATGATTCCATAAATTACACATACATATATGTATATGTTGTATTCTATTTTTTAACTTTTGGAATAGCACAATTAGTTGTATTTACAGTGATTTTAAACTGGATCTTTCTCGAGGCGCCTTCTTTCGTGTGTAGTCGGACATCATGAGGGCAACGTAAGGTTCTTCTTTCATTTTGTTTGGGCAATTTGTGATCGCTCGGCATTTTCCCTTTCCATTTCCCTGGTGCTCGCTCTATTGTGCCACTCCAAGGCTCACGATGGCCCATCCATTATATTTTTTTCTGTTCAAGAAGCAGTTTCGTCTAGATCTATTATTGTTATTAGACAATTTTGCCCGCGTAACGAGGTCAAACCGAGACAGGCGGCGCTGCGGTTGCAGCTTGATGGGAGGTGGAGGACTAGAGGTTATGCGGTGCGGGAAAGACGCCGATCCGGGGGTTGCTTTTGCGATGCGTTACAGTGAAGCGCTGAGGCGAACAATTAGCAGTTCCGTTTCGTTGTGCACAAATAGATTATAATGTACCGAGTCTCTGAGAAAAATAGCGTGTCTTCTATCAGTCTCCTTGCTATAATTGTAAAAATACATGTAAACTAATTTGTTTGTGAATGGTGTGTTGTTGGCTCCCCCTGGTCGTACAGAAGCACCACTGCACTGTACAAATGTCTAGCGATTTCAAATATTTTATTGGCATTTTATGTATCGGTATTTTTCTCGTATATCGGTGATGTTTATATAATGGGTCCATAAATTTTGAAGTACAAATACCTTGTTTGTGGGGCCTATTTCGCTGTACGGCTCATATAAATTGTGTTTACTCGCGCCTTTATGCGTTTGTGTCTTGGAAGATATAAAAAACCTTTGTTGTAAGCGCCACATATGGCATCTATTGGCAATTCAATGAAATATTAATTTATTTAAATTCTGACCTACATTTCGACATGACTGAAAATACTTGTCCCCGATTTTCCTTTTCATTCAGGTGGGTGGCCTCCCGAGACCCATCGTCCAAACTTATGTTCAATTGTGTGTTACGAAATTCTCACAGATAATATACAAATTATGTGGGGACGATCTACATTTGGTAGCGCATTTTGGTCTTTCAAAATGTGGTTCTCAACATCAAATTACTTCATCTGCGCATGTGCACAATCCACATTTCCGCTTATTCGATGGTTTTGAGGGAAAAGTGCATTTTCGTCAGGAATTTGACTGAAATATCAAGTTGAATCAACTTTGATTTATGGTCGCCTCCGAGTGTCCCCAATTTCTGTTTTTGATAATCACTGCGCCCACGAAAAAACACAATGACGATTCAGCTGTTTCGGTGAAATGATTTGATGGATTGATATTTGCAAAAATGACATCCATGAAACTTACGATTTTACTACAGTTATTTACAAATAATTGGAACTATATTTTTGGCAGACTACGACGAGTCTGCGACTGTGCGTGACCAGTCAATGAGATTTTTGCAAATAGAATCCAATTGTATTTCACTATAATTTGCATTGCACATTTATCATGATATCTAGGCTTTATAACATTCATTGTTTCAATTTGTTTTGTTTTTTAAAAAAGGGCCGCACTAAAGCTTGAAATTACCAGAAATCGCCGAATCTTATCATAATCGACATAATCGAGTGGCTTGATGTTATCGATGCGTACGATAATTATTTTGAGAATTTACGGTAAAACTCAGAATTTCATCATCAACTTGGTGAGGACGAAAATACGGGTTTCAGCATTTCCTCTAGTTAAATAATACTTTAAATGAATGAGTGGTATTAGGAAGATGTACAAGTAGCTGTCACCCCCACCACCTCATCTCGCCTTGTTTCATTCGACTTGCCCATAGAGATGTAATCGAGTAATCAAATTCGCGAACAATAATAAATTGGCTCATTAAAATATTATTAAGTATTTGTTAGGTGGCTGGTAGAGTGGCACGGGTGTACGAAAAAATAAATTTATGTGCGACGTTTTTATCCTGCTCCTTCTCGACATTCATTGGGTCCCGCAAGACATAGATATACCTTTTTTCTACTATTATATTGTGGTCATTACGAGTGTGTGGTTCTTCTAGTCAGTGTGTGTGTGACATAAAAACAACAATGCATTTTTTTTCCTTTTGGTGTCTGCTGTAAGGTCACTCGTTATGTACTTGACGTTTTGACAATTGTCACACGGAAAGTGGTCGTGACGCCACTCGCGACTTCGCGATTCCTATGCAAAGAACTGAATGGCGTAGAAACTAGTTAGTTGCCCGCAGAATAATTTTCCGGGAGAAAAATATGGCCGATTCGCGTCGTTTTCTATAGGCATTGTTGCAGCATCTAGTGCTGGATTGACATGGCCTTTCTTTTTGGAATACTTGGGGATAAATATTCGTAATTTCGTTTCAGAATAGCGTGAATAGGTCCAAAAAGGGACTAGATCTTTCGCTAGATGTGGTTGCCCATCAAGCTTGTAAAGTGACATTAACAAGGAGGCCGGCGCCAACCATCTTGCCTATGGAAAATGTCATTGTTAAGTAGTCTTATACGTCCTCGACGTTTTTAACAAATCCGTAAAACCATAAGATGGAACGCGAAGGCCAGCCGACTGGCGCCTCCCCCTCCCCCCAGGTTCACTACAGACCCACCCCCCAGATTCCCGTTTGCGGCTCCGCCTGGTGGCAGACGTCCAAAACTGAGCCCTTCCGTGATTGGGGGGAGGGATGCGTGTAGTTTGGCCGGCAGCCAAGGGTCTCCAATCAGCTTTGGCGCCTGGCTTGCGTCATGATTGGGTTTGCGGGCTAGAGATGGGCGATTGTATTGAACTACTATCGATATATATTTTAACATGTGTACTACCTTGGTAGTGCTAAAAGGAACGGTTCGATAGAAACGAACAGACGAGAGGTGTCGTATAGTCTGGTAGTGTTTGTTTATAGTATGGTAGTGGTTGGACCAATATGCCAACGATCGCGGGTTCAATTCCCGGCCGAGACTCCCGAAGTTTTCGAAGTTATAGAGGAATTGGTAAAATGGGCATCCATGGTTGATTAAAGTGCAGTTTTATTGTGGTTTTACTAAAATTGAAAATAAAAGAATGTTTTTTCTGGAATCGAAAGTGAGTCGGTTCCACCCGTAATCCACGAAGATTATGTCAATTGTTCAAAGGAGTTTTAATGGATGACGGTGGATTTATGCTGTGGCATCTGCACTTACCCGTCCGCATTTCCGCGTGCACTATCGATAGTTTCGATACCCATCCCTAATGCGGACAGCCGTGTCTAGGTTGGTATAACGTAAACGACATTACGGCTATGCAACATTGCCATTCCGAATTGGACTGAAATCTGGTGTCGACCACGCTGTGGCTAGAGCGACCGGTTTCCACTCGGGGATTTGGAATCGCGGCGCCCCGTCAAAAAAAAAGATCACAAAAACAAAACGTAAAAAAAGAACATTCAACCGTTGCCAGGTTTACATTCTTTTTCTCCCCCTTTTTTCTGTTGGTACAGTGTCTGCGAACACACAAATACTCGCAAACCGCATTGTTGATAGTTCCCGTGGACGAATGCTCCATCAACGACTCAACTCCGAACGCTATTTCTATTTGGGGACGCACGGGTCTGGATTTCTGGCACTTTTATTTTGGACTGAATTTTTTTAAACCCTTATCTGGTGCTGGGGTAACCGTATTACGGGTGCACTGTAAATCAAAGCGTCTTAATTTCGCCTTGAAAATAATTTCAGTCGTATTCGTTTTATTTTTAAGCCTTCTGTCGTTTTGTTTTGACACTCATTCAAAGAGCTTTTTCTCCTTTTATGGAAATAAGACATCTTTCATTGAATGACGTCTTGGATCGTTTGAAAATTCTCTACCGTTAACGTCTCGTAGCTCAGTTAATTCAACTGACTTGAGGTACGATTGGCTTCTGGTTCGATTCCAGAGTATAATTTTATTCTTACCATTAATAAACTTTCGTCGAAACCCCCTTGCCCCTGGCGATCTATGGGTTGGCTTATGTTTTTATGTTCTTCCCAAAATGAGTTCGCGCATCACTGCGCGGTTCGGAATGGGTGACTCGGGATAAAGGTTCGGATGTGCCCTAATCTTGTTTGTCTTGTTCTCGCGAATTAACTTGTCATGTCAGTTGAACAATCTAGTTAGCCTACGCACCCCCCTTCGCCTCATCCGCACGGAGCCACCGGTGTTGGTGCATCGGTCGCGGCTGAGAGAGGAAGCGCGTTAATTAATCATGGCGCCTGCTGCCTGCCTGTCCTGTGCGTGCCGCACCCCTCCGCCTTTCCACTCCCACCACACCTTACGTTTTCAGTTGACACGAGAATTACGTTTTGCCACGAGAGATCCTCCTTTTTTATCCCGTTAGTTGAGAGCTCGCAACAGCTCAGTCCCCCCCCCCCCCGCTACGTCAGTCGGCCTCTGTGCCATGACAGTTATTAGTGCCATCTGGTGGCGTTCCAGACACCCAACTAGTTTGCAAAGATGTCGTATCGCTAATCCATAGCGATGATTAAATGCACGTCTAGTTGAGATCCACCTGGTGACGGTTAACGCAACTTTTACCCTTTCCCACGCATTGCCACATCCTCGCAATTGTCACCTCATCGCCAATTGCTCAGTCTGTGTTTCTCTAGGTGGTTCGATATATAGGAAATTAGTTGCGAGCTAGAATCTCTGTACAAGTGGGAACACGTGTTTGGATTTGTGCGCGCAACCATGAAAAGGAAATATCAATTCATCACTCATTCTTGAAATACGGTTGGTTGGTCGTCCCTTAGGCGCCCCCAGCGTCACTTCATTGAAGGCCGTCAAGAAAGATGGCACGAATGTAAAATGGTATTGACTCTAGTGTTGACGTGTGTAGAACGTCACATCCATATATCTCCTCCACCCCCCTTTCACTCCCCCCGACGCTCAGTTTCGCCCGGTTTTAGGACGTAGATTCGCCGCCGGACAATTAATATCCTATTGGCACAAGTTTAGGCATAGCGTACGACTTGTTTCATCAGCAATCGGTTCTCGCCAGCCGACTTTTTATTTCTTTCCAAATTGTGCAACGAATTGACGTCCCCGGTGCCTGTCCATCAATCATTCATGAGCCCGGTGCGTTTATTTGCCTATACGACTAGTTTCGTAGCTCTGCCTTGATTGTAATATTGAAATGGAAATGGTAAAATTCGGCACAGTGTAACAGTTCTCACACATCGCCTCCCCTGCACGGCCCCCTGAACTTGAGCCAAACGTTATTATTATTATTCATTTTTTAATGACCGCGAAGACTCCCCCCCATTTCCCTGTTGTCATTTCTACGGCAATCGAATTAAGTTGCGCAAGTCACGATTTTTTCATTTTCGATTATTTTTGATCGAAGGAGAGAGACTTTTGAATAGAATGGGCACTGGTAGGCTGAAAAAATGAAATGTTTCTTGTGTTTGTTGATGCGCATGTAATGCTGAAATTCTGTAATCACGCCAGTTGTCTCTGTGCTATTGTAAAATCAAAAATCCCTGTAGCCGTGTCTTTTGTCCGGTCATCGCTGACAGCACTTGTATGTACTACATGCATTTATTCATCGGGCACAAACCGGTACAATATGGGCACACACAAACACACTCTTCGGATAATCATAGTGCACATCCATTGACATTGTTTCTCGAAGGTCTTCTTTTTTGTTGTGGTACTTAATGGGGTAGCTTTGCACACAGGCAATGATGCCAGCGCCACCAGGCTAAAGGAGACTTTTGGCAAGGTTTTTTCCTGAAACACTTAAATCCGTGTTGTCGCGTGTGCATGCGTGAAAGGCCTCGTTCCCACTGACTACTTCAGTCGACTAACTGGATAGCTCGGAGCTACCTGTAGGATAAGCGTCCGCCTGGAATATGACAGATTTCGGCAAAAAATGTTAGGATTTACCATGAAACGCCAACCGAGAACTGTTGTTAATCAATCAGTCCATAATTTACGTCCTAGTTCAGGTGCAGTGTTCTAAGAGAGAGTGGTTGATGAAGCCTACGCCTTCGGGGGGTGTCCCGGGTAACAACCAAGACGCCACCATACGGTGTATTTTTTCATTTACGGAATTGCGCCTGGTGCGACGCATCCTACTTGCTTGTCCGCCGGGAGTTTGAGCCTATTTGTGAGCGCACTCGTGGAGCCTAGGCGTGAGATTCTCGTATTTTTAGTGCGGACGAATTCGCCACCAGCTTTTCTTTACGACTATTTTATATGCTTAGCTGGATGCGGGGAGAGCCCCTGGAATCTTTTTTATATTTGGACTCAATTATGCAGAATTAATGCGCGTTGGCGACTGTTCGTGCGAGCCTTCAGAGTGTACAGGGTCGGATTCAGAATTACGGCGTCAACGCCAACTGTATTTACAGTTGCAGTTTCCATGACGAATTTAGTGTCGTTTTTAATTTTCTTTAGTTTATAAAAAGTTTTTATTTAGAGTAGCTTTTCGTTAACCAATTTGTCAACTTCCAAAAGGTGTAGCACCTAAAAGAAATGACGTCCTACTTTGAACTGACTGACTTTAATGTTAACGAATTGGGTTCCAGTGCTTCGGACCTTCTACCCTCTTTGTGTGTACGAGTTGAGGCTGAATCCGATTTGTAATGAAATATTTATATATTTGTTCAGACTTTTATTAATGGACTATTTTGTTTTTAATGCTGGCGCCTTGTATGCATATAGAATCAAGGCTAGCAAGGTGATTCGCCCATGGCATGTGTTCGTGTTTGGATGTTAATCGAAATTCGTTTTTAATGCTCGTGCGAAATGAGCCGAAATGCGCACATCAAAATACGTTTTTAAGAAATGGCGCATCAGACATGTAAAATTTATTCGAAGGCCCCCCCTGGATTCGTTTTTAGCTGTACACAAGTGTGAGACGCACTCGAGAATCGGTGTGTTCCATCTTGTTTGTTTGCGAGTCGAATTTCACAAGTGAGTTTTGGACTTGCGATTTGGCTTTTTTTTCTTCTTAAAGGAAACGCGGTGCTGCTCGAGCGCCAACTGGCGAGATTGGAATCATTTGTCCTCTTCATCGACTCGTCTGATAGAGGTGTCCGAGTGGTCGAGAGGATGGCGTGTTTTTCTCGCGGCCCGTGATCGCGGTTTCGATTCCGGCCGACACCTTCTGAATTTTTTGGGCGAGAGAAATTCCTTCACACTCCTTTCGGAATAGAAGTAAAATCATGACCCGTGCCGTGCCTGTACGATATCGGGACGTTATTGATCCCTTTCCTAGGCAACCTAGGTAGGTTAGGCAAAATTCACAGGTCGCCTACCTGGGGGTTATGAAATGTTCAATCACCGGTGAACCTCCTTAACAAACATTTAAAAGAAAGACTCGTCTGAACAGTGTAGGAAAAACACTTTTCCATCGCTTTGGCGGTAGGTGGCGCTAGATGATTTGGAATTCTTGTGGCGAGACTCTCATTGCCCCCTGTTCCTGCTAGCACAGTTGAAATAATTTGTGGTTCGAACACCGCGTGGCGCTGCGATCGGCTGAAGGTCTTTGCTCATATTGGAGTTGGGTGTAAATAATCAAATCAGAAATAGCTGTTCGCCCTTAGGCATTATTCAATTGTGGAGGTTTCGCGTATTTTTACCAGCATAATTAAGATCTTCAAATAATCAATTCTGTTTTGTTTGTTTTCGAGAACGCGAGCAATATGGTAGCAAATCTCAGTAATATTATGGATATGCGGGTTGCTGGGTTTACTCTTTCGACAAAATTGAAACTAGTCCCGAAATTTTTTATTCATTGTTATTGATGTCGATATCTGTTTATGTTGTACAGCGTACATGCTACCAATTTTTTTTTTGCAACTGCAATTTCAATAAAACCCAGTAGAACTTGACGGGGAAGGGTTTTCATGGAAACATATCGAGTCTTCGGGCGTCTGGCAACAGGGATAGCAACGGATAACGGAAACCAAACATCTTGTTGCCGCGAACGTGACAACACGCAGACATGTACGTGCAAGCATCAGCCGTTGTCAATGAAAACCAGTCGTCGCGATTTGAATTGAAGCCCCTAAGGGTTGATTTTTAACTGTTAGCAGTTGCAGTATGGGCGCTGTGCTTTATCATTAGATAGTGCACATGTCGTCATTTGTCACTGTCCGAGATGAATGCCGGTTGCGATTGTTGCTGCGAGTGGTGCCACATCCGACAAATCCCCACTGACCGTTATGATCGATAAGTGACCATCGATTTACGACTGAAACGAAACAACTCATTTTCTGGCACCAATAACTGTCACGCACAGAGGCCATTACGGTGCAATAATGTTAATGGTCACACATGTAGGAAATAATGTCATGATACGAAGGTCGGTCAGAAGGTCTTGAATTTAAAAAAAAAGTGTGCCATCGTAAATACTAATGGAATTATTCATTTTATGTTAAAAATTTGGTATATCAATAATCGTTTAATGCCGTAAACGGTGACTTGCTGTTCCTAAGGCTAAAAGTTCGTAGTTGACCTGCCGTTGACCTGCCGTTGACCTAAGATGGGCAACAGCTGGTGGCATCTGGTGATTCGAGATGCAAATTATATGCTCTAAAAAAATACCTTTACCAGCATTTTAGGAGTCGAAGTTTGATTGGGTCGAGAGAGAAAAAACGCAGCGGCGAGATAGTTGGCACCCTGTATCGCGGGGAAACATCGGAATGCAGCAACAAAGTGTTTTTGGAGTGATTAGCATTATTGGTTACGTAAATATTGATAGTTGAGCACTCAAATGTGGCGAGGCCAACCACTTTTCAGTAGGAAACTCCAGGTTGTACAAACAAAGTAAAGCTGTCAAAGTTTCAGCGTGCCAGTTGAAAAAAGAAGTGAGAAAACGCTGAAAAAAAATTCTGGGTGTACATTCTGCACTCTATTGACGTAAAACTCGAAATGACGTCAGAAGAAAGAAAATAAAATAAAAATCTGCTGGCAAAATAAAAAGATATATAAATTGACGTTCGATCGGTATCGCCATCGAAATTGTTCTTCGCATATTAATGCGTTTTTCTCTTTTCTTTGGGACAGCAATTTCAAGTTTGACTTTCAAAACTTGACATAAAATTCAGAATGTTCATGTTTAGAGTTCAGCCTCAACACCGCCTTTCCGCAATGTTGTTATTTATCGCCTAGAAAATCGCGACGGGGCTTCCAAAAACGTAATCAAACCGCGTTCGTGCGGCCTTGCAAGGTTTCTTGCGCGTTTCCCCGTTCAAGTCCATTCCGGTCTTCATCATCATCATCAACACCAGCGTGGACTTGTGATGCAATGTTTTTGTCGAGTGCTAACCTTCCCGAAAGTAACTTGGCGCTGGTGGCGCATGCTGCTATCGCGAATACGTGCGGAGACAGCGGCCTTTTCAATTGGGGTTGTGAAGGAGCCTTTTGCGTGGTTTCTGTTACCGCCGCTGTCCTGGTTGATGTTCGCAGGGAGCTCAGCCCCCAGCACGCTAACATTTTGCCAGTCACGCTTGTTGTGATAGTTTTGTGGGCCCAGAGTAAGGCAAACATGCTTTTTTCTTCATTTTTTTTTCATTCCGTTGTTTCGATGTCTCGGTCGGAGGTTGGGTTTTATCGCGAAATGGGTTCTCCTTTCCTGTACCTGGCTTCCACAGCAGCAGTTGTGAGGAGAGCGGACTGACTTGTTCGACGCTCCCCAGCCCCGGGCTTGGGATTTACTAACCTTGGCACATGGAACAGCTGAATGCAGAATTCCAGTTGACGCCAAAATTTTGTTGAATGCGCGCCCTCTGGTATTATAAAAAGGCGACAATGGCGTCCTCTCTACTGTACGATTGTCCTTGTATGGTAATGTGAAGGTGCGATCTTGCATATCTAATGTGGACTAAAAATAGAGGCACGACAGAATGCAAAAATAAAAGAAACCTTAGCGGAACCAATAAGTGGGGTTGCCGTTCGCATCAGATTGAGACATCTTTTTAAATGACATTAATTGAAATTTCAAATAAGAGTTGATCATTGCGACGCAGTCATTTTAGGTCCCGGGTTCGATTCCCGGCGCGGGCTCTCGACTTTTCGATCCCGGTGTACGGGTGAAAATGTGCCCCTCGTCATAGTGCCTAAGCGCCATGAGGGGGTACAGGAAATACTGTAGTGTAGTGACACTACAGTGAAAGAAAATAAAAAAGGTCATGTCTCAATTTAATGTCGCTGAAAAGAACCTCCAAAGGTTTGCAAATATCGCCACCACCGGTCTAAATTTTTTTTCCCATAATTTCATTAAAAAAATATCAAGTTAAGTGTTCAGTCAAACTATGTGTAATAAAAGTCGGTGCGATGCTGTTATGATTCCCACTGTCGTGCGTGCACCAAGTTTCCGCTTTCAACTTGACGATCAATATGGCGTTTGCGAAAGCGTATCCGAAAACGTCTACGCGAACGCTGTCCAACGGAAAGTGGAACGGGATTGATTGCCTGACTTGTATATAGGTTTCGACACACTGTTACATTAAAAAGAAAAACACCAACTTCAGATGCTCAAGTGGGTTTTCATCTTTATCAGAACACTTGTCACTGTCCTAATTAAGTCCCAAAGCGTCTAAATTAGTATCCTCTACTGTCTAACTAGGCTGCGCTCATATAATATTGATGGTCTGCGCATCTACGAGAATATCTTCTTCAGACCGGAGCTTAAACGTAATGGTAAGATAAAAAAAAGCTTGCATTTCGGATGAAGAACAATAAAAATAATTATCTATTGGATTTTTTTGTGTTGTTCATTTAAGGAATTTTAGAACATTAAAAATAATTTCCATTGAGTAAAGTAAATGATTTTAAAAATAATATACCACCGCTCGAAGTGCAGTACACTGTAGCCTAGGTCCAACTGCTATATAGTGTGCACCGTAGTTCTATTTACTTGCTTAAATGTGCAGCAAAGTGCCTAGGCACACTTGCCAGTTGTGCGGAATATTTTATGTGGGACGTCCTATGTGTTTAACAAATGAGATGTTTGGATGTGTCCGGGACAGAACCGAACGAATGACTAACGAATATATTTTTCTATTATAATTCATTTGAAATAATATGTTGCGTTATTGCTTTAATAACAATTTGTCGATTTTTTTTCAATCAACTGTAGTCAACCGCACTACAGGCGTTTAGGCACTATGCGAAGAGCACGTTCAGTACCCCGGGATCGAAATTTTCGGGCCCGCGAAAATTCTATCTCGGGGTACTGGTGAAAATGTGCCCTCTCGCCGCCATAGTGCCTAAGCACCAAGAGGAGAGGAGTACATAAAATCCATAAAATACAGTGAATGGAAGAGAAAACGGCGAAAGCAAAATTCACCCAAAGTAAACTACGCCTGAGCGTTGTGACTAGCCACTAGATACCATTTGAATATCTACTCTGTAGTTGCAGTATGACGGCACCCGGTTGTACCGGCAGTTGCTCGTTGAAGTGATCGACCGCTCATTTCGCAAACTATCGAATAGCGCATGCCCTCCGTGTTCGTCTTTAACAAGCGAAGGGAACAACGGGAAGTGAAACAACCGACGCTGGCACTTCTCCTCTAGACCAGCTTCCGCTCTCAGCCCAAACTGGTCGATCTCGCTAAACGGGTCGATCGATAGTTGCGGCGTCCGCAAATCGATATCGAAAGGTGTCCTCGCCGCCAGTCGCGCCTGTCAAACGCTAGAATACCAACGAACTGGAAGATCTAAAATCAGCTACCCATAGGATAATTTTCTGGACCAAGTATGATAGAGACTCGGTGAAATTTGCCCCATTTTGCCATCAGTTTGCCCGGAAATGGCCAATAATTATTGCTCATAGTGGTCAGATTACTAGACCAGCTTATCATATCGCGCCATCTAGTGAACAATGACGTAAACTATGTTTTCGGTGAGCACGACGGCACGAAGAAACCATATTTGTGACGGGCTGACGGACCTTGATGTTAATGAGTAGGAACTCCTGCACTCTAGACCTACTCTCTTTGGAGTACGCACGCGAAGTTTGAAACAAACTAGCCCTTTCGACTTTGTTTTTGAGATGGGGGGAAAAATGGCTCCACTCTGATCTGGCGAATGTGGACCTACACTGTATTTAATTAGCTAAAAGAAAATCGATCCGCAACATGAACTTCTTGGAGGCACGCAGCCGGCACAAGCGCCAAAAATCGACATTCGAAAACAGCCATCGTATACTTAATGATGCATTAAAGAAATAACATCAAGGAGTTATTTTCAAGCTGTTAGTACTTTACACTGCTAAAAACAAAATTTGATATTTGAGCGGTTTTCTTGTTCGAAACACCGAGAACTCAAGGCCCACAATGGTTCAAATCTTAAACTTTTGAGATATAAAACATTTAAATTAAAAAAAATTCTCCATTATTAAAATTCAAAACAATTTTTTCCTCACTGAATTTTGGACTCTCAGTTAAAAAGAAATTGTGTTATAATTTGAGATTTTGTTTCTCCGCAGAGAAGTTGGGCAAAGTTTACACGATGCAGAAATTACATAACTCAATAATGAAAAAATATCATCTTGTTTTGGTTTTAAAACCTCCAGCGTGTTGAACTGAGATTTCGAATCGCATGCGCGTTTTATGACCAAAGCAAATGGCATTTCTATTGAGGAAAATAAATGAAATTAATCGGGACTTGAATCTACCCAATTTGTTCGAGAGATTGCAACTGCTTATAAAGCAATTGTTTGAATATTAATTTCAGATTTTTCTAATCATTTGTTTACTTATTAAATTTGCCCCAATTTTGAATGACTTTGATTCAAGTATTTTCATAATGAATCACTATTTCATTTATGTTTTGTTTTTTGTTTACGTAAGTTATGAATTTTCTGAATTGGTGACTTGACAGTTATTGTGTCCCGACTTCCTGAACGAGCCGATTGTTTGAGTGGTGGTTGGCGAGTCAAATTACGCAATTGCGTCATGTTTATGCAGATACTGTAATTGCGTTTCACTGTGGTGAGCGATTATGAAATAGTCGATGGAATAATGGGCTACACTTGATTTGCGTTCCCCCAGAAAGAAAAAACGAAACTGGAATGTTTAAATCCAATTTTGTGCCATTCGCGATTGAGCACTCTCCTTCAATAGGGAAATGTAACAACCTGGGTTAGCACTTCCTGAACGGGAATAGTTAGTTTTATGTGTGTTTAAGCTAAGTGGTGGCAGAACATTCGCAGTCACGAAGCGGTAGATTATTGACCGCAATAAACGATTCTGTTTGTTTTGCATTGACGAGTATAATTGAAAATTATAGCAAACGCAATATTAATCTAATCATTAGGCCGATTATTGTTTTTCTTACCAATGGAAAATCGTGGAATTTATTTTATCGTACAAAAATGCTTATAACTATAAGCAGGATAAAAAAGGGTAAGATGCAAAGTCGTACGATGAAATATAATAAAATAATCATAATAAATTCATAACGAATTCATAA
>JAQGBY010005449.1:0-14628 GCA_034698785.1 Mycogona germanica | reverse complement strand
TGGTGAAAATGTGCCTCTCACATAGGGCCTAAGCTCTGAGAGGGGTACAGAATCTTCCTGTTGTGATCCGTCACTTACGTGAATTAATAAAAAATAAAAAAAATAAAAAAAAATTTCTTTCATTTCGCACCAATGGGAAAGCAGAATCTCAAAAGCATCATGCATCGTGTGGAGCAGGCCAAAAAAAAGAGCAATGGTCTCGCTTGTATCCCCCCGCCCACTCTTCCTAGCCTAGCCTAGCCTTCCCCCCACTCCACTCCCACAACACCATCCGCTCCAGAGAAAGACAAACCTCGGGGATTGTGAATGCTCACTCTCTCCCAGCAGGCATCTACTGTATCTATAGAGTTCTTCGGCATCGCTTATCCCCCAACATCCCTCTATTATGACTTTCGTGACGACAAATTCGCTAAAAATCCCAACTGAATTCGTAATATCCGTTCTCATCCGTCCGAAACAATTGTCGTTCCCTCCCCTCTCTCTCAAAAGACTCCTTGATTGAAATTCGCGATTAGCAATGAAACGGAAAAGCAATAGTACACGAGTAAAGCGAAATTAGTATTTAACGTGAGGAGACGAACTTAGTTTCGTTTAGTCAATCTAGTGAGAGCCATGCCTGAAGATTGATGTTAAGAGTTTTTATTCAGGATGCATACTGACCAATCAATATTAAATCCAATATGCTAGAAGCAGGTGCACCGGCTTCACTTTCAGTACCATTAAGTTTGTCCCCAACTCAAGCTAAATTCAAATTTATCGAGAAATCTTAATTAAAGTATGCCTGCAAAAAGCATTAACAAATTTAGTCGTTTTTGTTGTTGGCTCACGCTGAAATTCCGACATTTTTCGACAAATTAACTACGCCGAGACGCACAAGACGTGCCCCCCGCAGTTCATATTCTTTTCCCCAAATTCAAACCATGGTTACTTGGCATGAAAAGAACCAACGAGAGAAAGAGAGGGAATGTTCTGAACCGAGCACAGAACGAGACGTCAGCCCGTGTCGATTGTCATGACAACGCGTTTTCCTGAAGGGATGTGTGGGGGAGGGGGGTGATAATGGGCACGCGTCATGTTTTGCGAGTGTAGAAGGAAGCGAACCCGCCAACCAAGGGGGGAGGAGAAAGTAGGGGTTCCAACACTCATCTCTTTCTCACCCACGATTTAACACACACACGCTTTTATTTTCTTTTCGCGTCGTCGCAAGTCAGAGTAAATGAATTCAGAGTCCATGGAGGAAGTTTGTGACAAGAGCTTGTTCAACTGGCGAACATGTAAAACATTCGGACAAAGACGTTGGTTGGGTAGACCGAACCAGTTATTAGCATAAAAATAAGCTAAAACTGAGCCAGGACCCCTGGACCGACTCTGAACGAAAGCAAGAACCAGGTACTTCGTTATGAGGTTCTCTAGGAAAGCGCCGGACGAGAGAAGATGAGTGATTTGTGTTCATGGATCTCTCAGTTGTCACGATTCGAACTCCTGTGTCCAACAAATCAGTCCTGGATCATCTGAAATTTCGGTTTAAAAAGAAGTCCAGTTCGTTTTCTTTTAACTCTTAAATTTTCCTCCTCGCTCGCTTAACCAAGTGCCCGGAAAATTAAGGGCGGAGTGTCTGCCCTAGCACATTTCCATATCTACGCCGAGATTCAGCGAACAATACATTTGACACACGACGACACAAGTGTCCAATTTCAACGACACTTTTGTTGGAACAACGGCGGCGACGCTGCTGTTGCTGCATTATTCAACGCGCGTGACGTCACGCGCATCCGTCAGCTCAGATCCTGGGGAAGGATACAACAATGCCGCTCTCACGATCAACACGAGCAAAACTATTGAAATCGATTATAGTATTGGGACGCGATTGTAATCCAATACGAATCCGATTTTATTCGAATTTCGTTCGCAACCACCACTTCCGACATACGAAGAGATCGATCCAAGTTACAAAGGCGGCGCTGTGATTCGAGGCCCAGGGCTCAACTCTTTTGGATGGGGAAACTGTACATTGGAAAACACAAAACACGACATTTGCATCTTCTGAGAACGATTACATGTACAGCCATTTATTTAGCCAACAGCATGCAAATAATATGACACTGACCAAATACACATAAGCGAAAAAAGGGATGGGAGCACCTGCTGCAGGAAACACCAAAAACCACAATTAAGAACAATAAGCAGCAGCAAAATACACATAAAAGCGGCGTCAATTTGAAAATATGAGCGGACAATTCGTAGATTGTATTATATATTGGGGAGGACCAGATTAAAATCAACTGATAAATCGATAGGTTTTGTAGACTGGTGTTCTATTGCGTTTAGGTTCTCGACGGTGATGTTGGACAGTGACTCAAAATAGTAAGAGGAGATCGAGAGGGGATAAGGATAAATTAGTGGGAAGAGTGGAGAGGAAAATCACGACAACATCCAGAGTGTTAAGAGATCGGGGAATTTTCAACCGAATAAATACAACTTACGTCATTGCTCAAGACTGTCTTCAATTCACGCATAACACCAGCAAAACCTGCTCTGTTGTCTTTTCCGATTGTGGGTTCCCTGATAATCTTGGAGGGTGGTGGAGGAGAAAAAGAAAAAACCGACATGTTTTCTTTTTAATCTTAAAGGTAACCTCCTAAAGGTGACTAAAGTCGCAATTTCGAACATTTTCTTAGCGGAAGAGAATGATATATAATAGAGGAAAGTTGGAGAAAAAAAGGTTTGTTAGTCGTTACAGGGTGCAGCTCATTTTTGCAACAAAAAAGAAACTACTATTCGAAAAATAAATTACGAATTGCAGAAACATGTCTTGTATATTCAGGTAAGCGTGCATGCTGCGAAGGGTTTTCATGCGGAAGATTGAACAGATAGGTTGGATGAAAAAATAATTGCGAAATTCTCGGAAGGCTAACTTAGATATGGCCTGAGCGCAAGAAGCGCCATTACAGATAATCAGGAAACTCAGATAATTTATTTTTCTAATTTTATTTTCGTTCAATAATCAGTTTCCCCTATTGGCTTGGATAAAAACTCTAAGCTATCATGTTATGTTGAAAGACACGATCGGTCAACAAAAAGTCTGGAACCGTCTAATTGATTTTAATGAGAAATTTTGAAGAAAACATTTGAGAAAGTGTAGTGATCAAATACCATCTTGACGTAGACATTTATATTTATAAACAGCTTTAAGAAAAAAATGTTTTCACGATTTTCAGGTTTCAGTTTCACTCGCAAAGCAAAGCTGTCATTGTAAGAAAAAATCGCGTTAGACCGCACTTGACCTTTGTGCAGCAGAAAAATAAAGAGTGGTTCCTCAGTCTTAAAACTGCACACAAACACACTTCCTGAATAGATCCGAAGTGCAAATGGGATGAAAAATAAGATGTCTCTTTCTTTCACACAAAGACACACACACACCACTCACATACGCCGCATCACAAACGCTTTCAGTATTTCCCTACAAAATCCAAGACAATGACATCCATAAATTTCAATCGCGTCAAAAAAAAAAAAAAAATGTGGCTCCCAAACAAAAAAACACACGAAAAGTTCAATGAAAAGTTCGTGCAGGAGGACTTTCTTCAAATGGCAAGCTTCATGCGAATGCGACTTAAAGAACAAGATAATTTTAAGTTCCATTCAAACGATTCAGTTTTATTCAATTTGCTTTCTTAAAAACATCCGAGTATCGTTCTTTTCTATCACGATTAGCCAATTATCACCACCAAAATTAATCAGTCTTTCGAATTGGAAAATCGTACAAAACCACGACTAGTCGTAGCCCAGTCGGTATTGCGACTGTGTGTGGTTCGGAGGTCCCGGGTTCGATTTCCGGCGCAGGCTCTCTCGATTATTCGATCCCGGCCGGGTACTGGTGAAAATGTGCCCCTCGTCTTAGTGCTTAAGCACCGTGAGGGGTACAGAGAAACGCCTGTAGTGCAGTTAGTTGTAGCTGACCAATAACGCGCAGTACCAAACCCTATTCCCATCACATTAAATAAAATGGCTTCGCCCGAACCTGCCTGCCTTCGTGTAGTCTCCTCGGGTCGCAATTGAAACACCATGGCGACCATGCGGGTCCTCAGTCACGTTACAACTATAACTAAAGGACAGAGACCCAGTTTCCCGGGTCACCAGCCTGAGGGCTGACCCGGGGCGGCTGGCCGACAACTACAGGTGAATTCAGGCGCGATGAATAAAAACACTACCCTCCTCCTCCTCCTCCTCCTCCTGTACCTGCCTTCCCTCCCTCGCCTCACCTCAGGATGACTCACAACAGATCGTACCCACCTGTTGCAAAAGCCACAAAAAATTGAAATAAAAATGCGACACACTGCCCAACGAACTGGCCAACTCAGAATGCCGAGAAGACGTTCAAAAAACGAGTTTAGGGGTGTACACCAGCATTAGGCGAAGAACGGGTGTGGGAGCAGCCCAACATCAAACCCCCTCCTGAGGACTATTGTTTAGTCCTGGGCTCGTCCATTTCATAAAGAGCCTGGAGCATAGACAAGGTGGACTTTTGTTTTCTTGCATGCGTTAGCAAGTGCAGAGCTTTCACGCTGGAATAAGTAACGTACTAATTATCAGAATTGTTTGAGCATCTTAAAGCGCCATTAAAGATGCGGGCCCAACCTTATCCCATTCATGACGGTAGCAGTCATTTTTAGAAAACCTCAAAACAATGCATCATCACACCTGTGCACGGGTGTCTAAAAAAACAGGATCATTGACCTAACCTACACAAGGCATCTCACTCAAAAAAAGGTAATCCCCCAACTAAAACACCTCTGCACCGGGGTTCGTTCCACCGGTCAAACAAACCAATCTGCACCACCTGATCAATGTTTGAGGTGCGGACCCAGCGATAAAAGCCAACAACTCCGGGCCATCGTGGCAAATCAAACATCCGCCAGAAAACACATCTCCCATCCACCAACGCCATCATCGTCACCACGACTACCGACGCCACGAAGAGGGCCGAGCAAACGCCCCCTTAGCCACTGGCTCGGATAACTGCGGGGAGTGGAAATAATTAGGTGCGAGCTCACATTGTGGATCCAGCCGGGCCATCACCCCCTCCCCTCCCCCCTTCTACTCACCCCGCCCACCATTTCGATCACCAATAAACACGGCTGACAATCTCACTTTGCGCAACTGAGGAAGAGGACAGACTGGATCATAAATGGAATTTCAGCCATCGTGTCAAGAGTGGGTACAGACAAAAGGATATCGCTGGATATAATAAACTGAGTGGCCTCGATGGAGAGACATTATACGCGATGAATTGTCGGCGGTTTGGCCTACTTTCAGAACGCACCCTGCAAGCGATGCTGGCAAATGGAGAATTATCAGCGACTACCATTCGAATCTGACCGTCTGGACCGTTATTTATGATTAACAAGTCCAGGGGTTGCCACATGATTGCCACTCCTGATACCGGTACCTTGATCATCTGAGAAACAAACATATGTTTCACATGATTTAAAGCATTTAACATCCTAAATTCAATTATTTTTAACTAATATATTTTTTATGTAATTTATTTAGCTTCATATATTTCTTACTCAGCTTATGACCTTTATTCAAAATCCGTAAACGAACCCTCATGTCTAATTTCATGAAAGTATCTAACTAAATTGTAGCAGTTAGACAAACGCACCCAGGAATCAACCACCCTTTAGATCGAAAACTAACCAACCACCTATGGAGATACAAACGCGCCCTTCACCAGCTCTCAGCCGCACTCTGAAAAGTACGCTGACAATTAGTCACAGCTGCAACAACAGCAGCGTCGAGGGCAATCAACGGAACTGAACCTCCCACCCCCTTCCCTCTCGATCCAATCAACCCCTCGTCCCTTCCACCACCCGACCATCAAACCCCCTCCTGGATTTGTCACGAGCAAATGTGATAGGGGATGCGTGTGTTGTGTGGGCGGAGAGTTGAAGGGCTGACAGTAACGGCAAACCCAACGAATCGCAATAACAGTCATTGTTTCGCAGTAACTAAGCCCAATTATATATTTTTTCTTTGCCAACACGTATCGATCCGCAACGTGTTCCACAATTTTAAATGCTTCTACTCAGTATTAGTCGCTCTATAAAAATGGTCTGCCTTCTGTCGCAACGTGAGGACACCCAAAGCCAATTGACTACAGCGGTGGTTCCCAAACCTGTGAATACCACCAACCGGTTCTTACGGTGGTTAAGGGAGAGTAGTTTCAAATAGTGCAGTGTGTGAGATATTGGTTCAACCGGAAGTGCCTGTCCCTATTTCAAATGCGCGACTAATTATTAATCTAGGCACTGGACGAAGGATGTACCATAGACAACGGATGACTCAATATCGAGTCGACGCTTAATTTGCTATACGAAAGTGCAAATGGAGCACGATCATCTCAAGGGCTATTGAGGGTGTGAAGGATTTAGTGAGCAAGCCACAAAGACCAACAATCTGACCAAACCATAAGCTAACGGTCCAGCTGATCAGCATTTGATAGAAGATTAGGTTAAATCATGACCATATTTTCGCTCCATTAACATTTCATTACCAAATTACTGGGTTCAATTAATTTTCATTCTAAATTCAAGTGCAGTCATAACTTATTCGTTCTCGACATCGTCGCGAGGTGGCGTTGGCAACCCATGCCCGCTCACGCCCAAAATGTCACCGTCGGTTTTTCCAATTCGACGCTCAGTCTAATTAATTTACTCTGCCAAAATCACTTACTATAATTACATTTCGTAATGCGGGCCGGGGCCCCCGTCGTCGTCTAAACATTCAGACTGCCATTATCGGCTAATTGGTTTCGTTCGTGTAACAATCTGGAGTAGCGCATTGTATTTATTATTAGACTCAAATTTGTCTCCTTTGAGCACGATTCTCATCGAAAATGTCTAACGTAGCATTTGACCGCAAATTACGGTTAGGAATAGGGACTATCGAGAAAAGTTAGTGCTAGTGACGCTTAGTTCGCCTAATCCCAATTTCACAACCAAGGAGCGTCAGTCCAAGTAAACCACAGACAGTTCTTATTATCGATCTGTATTTAATTACCCTCGAGCACCCCAGAACGCCAGCAGAAGGCACCAATAACCGGAAACTACTGCAGGCAGCATGGCCAACCACATTTGGAGGCGGACGGCGCGCCTCATTAAACCAAGTTAATCGACAATAGTCGAGATTTTCGTTACGTCAGCCGGACACGGACCATTAAACACTGAACACCGATCGTCCCGGTGCGCCCGAACAGGTGTTTGCAATTTCAGACTCATTACTCGATGACGCAACTCTGTGCCGGACATTATCTCCAACGAACCACCTAAACGGGGGTTGGCATTGTGGAGCTAAACGACAGAAGAGCTAAAACCTGGTCACATTGAAATAGTCTTTCTAAATGACATTTATTCGTGAGTCCAATTCTTAAGACGAAGCCATTTTAAATTATTTATTGTGAATAGTCTGGAAACTATCACTCGGTGACGTCGAATCAAGAGAAAAGCGCTGCCTGGTTCGGGTCCCCTCAAGTAGACGCCACTCATCTTGCTGGACGAATAATGGTTGGTCTCTGGTGTCAGAACGATTAATCGGATACTCGTGGAGAGTAGAAAAACGGCGATGGCGAACCGTCAACAAAATGTTGAGTCCCCTTTTGTCGGCGTGTCTCGGGATCGGTGCCAACTATTTTAATTGTCCTCGGGTAATTATTGTTGACGACGTTCGACTAGAATGGGCCACAGAACGGACACCAGTCAGCCGCACATCCGTCAGGTTGGGAATTACGTCATTCGAATTGTACTGTGCGATGGAAATGGTGGTCCGGTCCGCGCCAAAGAAATTATGAGGATAGAAAACTGAAAACCATTTCGTCATCGCCAACAACAAAAATAAACTTATCTACCTCAACACCCACGTCAGGTAAACTACCCCCAAATGCAAATAAAATTGGGGAATCAGCCGATCATTTCCATCAAACAGAAATTGAAAGGACTGAATTGCTAATAAAAATATCTCCAGATCAACCTCGGGCGTCGACTTTCGTGTGACCCGAAGTGACCAAATTACAACCAATATAATCCAGTAGCGATATTAAGAGATTTAAATAATTACAGATAAATGTTCCAATCTATTAACAATAATAAATTCTAGTTATCGATACTTTGTATGTAGCAAGTTGGCCTATGGCAACTACAGCGCTTGGATGGCGTGATGTACCCGGGGCAAAAAACTGGTTCATTTCTACATTTGATTTCCATTAGACTCATAAGTCATATCCACGAAGATATCGTGCAACGCTTTCTTATGACTAATTGAAAAACAATGGGGTTCGCGACCTCCAGACGACCTCCATCAGACACTAGCAACAGGAACGCAAAAACAATGCAAAGAGAGGTTGCGAGCAGCGTACTATTATTTACATGGACAGCCCCATCGCCTAATGCACGCCTAGTTAAATAAACTAATTAGGAAATTAAACAAGCTCGTCAGGCAACGAGGGTTCCGCTCGCGGTCGCAGGTGCACCCGGGTGAAGCCAAAGTTATTTCTTATCTGCCACCGTTGGGGGGGTTTCCAGTAGCGAGAGCGAGAACAGCTACAGTAAACATCAACATGCCCAATATGATCGTAATGGGGGTCGGGATCTGATTGGCACGTACGCAAGAGCAGAGGCAGATTGTTCGGCAGACAGACGTGAGTTAGAACCGAGTTTGCTTTCGACACACGTGTAAATTTTCTTAGACGTGCAAATAAGACGCAAAATTCTGCCCCGGAACTCCAAAAAATAAAATCGCTTTGGCAAAATGCCCATTCAAGACAATCAAAAGAACAATTAATGATTTTATGAAGAAAGACAAAATGAGAAAGACGTGAAAATTATTTTGTACTGGATACAGATTTCTCCCGGAATTGAACTAAACATAAATATTTTTGATTTATGTTCATCGTAAGAAATGGGAATTGAATGAGCATCTGATCTGATTTCGGTTTTGCTATGAATGAATTTTACTTATTGTGCCCAGTGCTAAACAACACTTTTAAATCTAGAGTACAGATTATTTCGCCCAATACGTGCATCAACGTGCCAATAGTTAAGGAGATTCAAACCTCACATAAAAATGTTTGTTAAGGTTCATCATTGGATTTAACATCTTATCGTGTTAAGGAATTTCTTTCGCCCGAAAAATTCCGAAGATCTGGGACCGGAATCGAAACCGCGATCACGGGCGAAAACACGCTACCTCTCGACACTTTCTCAAACCTCAGATAGGCCGCAGTGTCTGGCAGCAATTTTGACTATCCAAACCTACCAGGCTCAAAGAGATTGCTGGCACACCAAACACACGCGCTCATACGATTTGAACGTAAACATGTTGGAAGGAACCCAGGCCACTTAATCACATGACGACTGGTAATATTTCCCAGCCGACCAACTCGAGTTTGTTTATTTATATTGTTTACTGAATCGTTAAACAATAGACCGTTTAGTCCTTCGCCAGAGTGTTGCGCATCTTGGATGACAGGCGAGCTGCACTACGAATGGGAAAACATAATTAATTGGCATTCCATTGGCCGATAACGCACCGAAGAAAGGACTCCAAGACGTAACCAAACTCTGGATTTAAAGAACATTTTCTCAAAAAAATAGAAGAACGTCACAAGCAAAGAACTTCTAATAATTAATCCAAAAACAATGTTATAATATGCTTAGGCCAACACAAACTTGTTGACAAAAGAAATGATATTTTTTAATGTTTGAACACTTGCTGCCAGCCATGAAGAAACTAGACAAAAATTAAAAATGACAACTGCAACAATGAAAACTGTCGCAATTTTGGGAACAGCAGGCTAACCATTATTCCCCCAACCAATCATTGGTAGCTATTAATAATTCTCCGAGTGACAACGCACCTCCCCCACACTCAAAAAACTCAAATCCACGAATTTCCACAGCACACACCCTCAAAACATAACCAAAGTTAGACCTTCGCGAATCGCGTGCGGCGGTTAAGCCAACAACAATCAACAACAAAATAACAACGGAAAGAGAGGAAACAAAAACGTCCAACTCTCACCGCAAAAATAGCTACAACTGATAAATTTTAAAATAAGAGAACGACGAACAAACATGACAGATGGCATGCCTATTCACCGCGCCGGCTCTATACAAAAAGGCAAAAAACCACAAACGCAGCACTGAAAATGTTTCACCGTGACAATGAAGACAACAAAGATGTTGGCTCGCAAGAGCCGGATTGGGAATATATGGGACAGGGTGGGAGGATGATGGGGGGATGGGGGGATGGGGTGAACCTCACACGACACAAACAAGTACAGACACACACACGCAGGCAGCCAAAACAAATACAGGATCATCCAAACACGTGCATCTATCCAATGGAGATGGGCTGTGTAATGAACACCGAGCCTGTAATGGCCGACAGATGGTTGTTGCTCATCCCCTCTTCCCCCCCCCCAGGACACCCCCCAAGTCCGACCCACAAACGTTACATATCGGCGGTTTCATATCTGACAACGTGATGTGCACAACTAGTTAGTCATATGGTGACGATCTTCAGATTCCAAAATCATTTTAAATTGAAGCATTTTCAATGTTAGGGAGTGCGGTTGTGCAATATTTTGAGTTATTTGTCTATAGAATGCATGTGTCTGTGTGCTACTACTACTGCGTGATTTTTAATAAGCCAAGATTAAACGGAGACTCGAGATTTGTTCTATGAATGCATACATAATCTGCAGCAGCACCTGTTGGGTCAATCGCACTGAAATATTAGTTGTGAAGTCTGGGGGTTGACGACCTAGAAATTGAACTCTTTATAACGAGACATATGCGAATGCAATTAAGCTTTGAACTTTCAATGCAGCTGTATCATCATGCGTCACAATGCACAGCGGACAGTCGGCAATAAACATTTGTATCAGTTTAAAAAAAGACACTGTTAAGTAATTTTAGTCAACCGGCCATTGTGATTTATAAATATCTACTTTAAAGTTTTTTAATTTTATTAAACGCAGATCGGGAGTTGCCAATGCAAAAAGCGTTTGCGGGTAGCCTGGTGGTGTTATATTGAATCTCCTTAAAAGCGATGACATTAGCAGTCGAAAACTCAGGATTTCAGTCCATTTTATCAATCAATGATTTCAATTAATGTATCAGAGACCCGACTATAAATATATTTTTTTTTAAAAATTAAAATTAATATTGAATAAAACGTTTGAACAAAATTAATTTATATTAGAAGTTATTTCTGAAATTAACAAACCAGGAAAAGTTGAACTGTTGTTCACTTGTATTTTTGAATAAAAATCTATTCATATTTTTTTACAATTACAATATGTACCCACAAGCAGCCCGGATGTTGCCTATGGCGGGGGTCGAACGACCAGTTAAGGACAAAGGTGTGGTTGTCCTGTCCTAACAGGCTCTTGACTCTAGACTCGCAAAGGCTATTCCACTGTCGTGTTTTGAATACATTATAAAACATAATGACTGCCAAGACTTTTAACATCGCGCGAACACACACACCCCTAAAATCCCCAACGCCGTTTAACGGTGACTGGACCTACCTCATCTTCCTTGGTCGCCTCCGCAGTCTTGTCGGCGCCGGTCTCCTCCGTTTCCTTGGCTGCCGCCGCGTCTTCGCCGTTGGTGGCGGCCGCATCCTTCTTCTTCATGCGCTGCAGGAAGCTGAAACTGCGCTTCTTCTTCTTGTCGGCCGGAGCCGCCGCAGTCTCCTTTTCCTTCTTCTTGCGTTGCTCCTCCTCCTTGGCCTTCTTCTCGCGCTCCTTCTTCTCTTTCTTTTCCCGCTTGCTCTCCTCCTTGGCCAGCTTCTTCTGCTTGGCCTCGTCCTCCTTGGCAACGGCCGCGGCAGTGGCGGCGGCGGCAGCAGCGGCCGCGGCCCCCTCTCCGTTCACCTCACCGGCCGCCGGCTCAATGTCCACCTTCTCCTCGCCGGCGATGGGCGCGGCGGCCGCCGCTTCCGGAACCACTTCCGCCTCGGCCGCCGCCGCCTCAGCTACTACCGCCTCCTCGACGGCCACGGTGCCGCCGTTCTCCTTGATGGTGCCGGCAGCCGACACGGCACTGGTATCCAGCAGGCTGTCAGAAGCAGCAGCGGCGACGGCATCACCGCCGGCAGCAGCCACCTCTTCGTCCTCGTGATCGTCGGCCACGCCGTTGGTGAGTGGCGCCGCCTGATGCTCATCGGCGGCGGCCGGCGTAGCGGACGACTCGCCGTTCTCGAGTTTGGTGGGGCTGTGCAGGTCAGTGCCGCCGTTGACCGAGGCCTTGGTGGCCGTGGTGGCCACCACCGCGTCGCCGGCCGGCGCCGTCTCGGTGCCCGGCGTCGTTATGTCCACCGACTTGGACTTGCTGCCGCGAATACCCATTTCCGCTTGGTCACCTAGAGGGTAGAAAAAACGGACAAATTACAAAATTGACCAGATCAGCAAAGTAATTTGAATTGCCACAAACATTTTACACGCAGCGATTCAAGAGAAATTGTTTTTGATCACATGTCATGACCGGGTTCGCTAGCTCGTCCATTGTCCCACGTACTGCAGTTAAATTCGGCAACCCGGGAACCCAAAAATAGCAAATGTTTATTTTATGTTGGCTCATATTTTTCGTTTTTAGTTCGTTCGAGGTAGGTTCGCATATTTCCAAGAGAAGGTCGGTCTCGCAAATCAGTGGAGCGGTTACCACGAAAGTCTGTTAATCCTCCTCACGCATGAGAATGAGGGAATCGCCAATGGTTTGGAGGAAAAACGAGCTTAGAGTAACCTCGCTCCGTCGCCCAAACATCTGTTCGAAAACGGTCACCGAAATATGGAAAACTAACGTACGTCGGCGGTCGGAAACACCACCACCCCCATATTCGCGAGCGCAGACAGCGTGTGTAGCGATAGCAGTAGCCGTTGTAGGCCTACCCTATACCAACTCTGCAAAAAAGCAAACTCTGTGCGTGGTAAAGGCAACAACAGCCGTCGGCAGCAGTGGGGTGAAAGGGGGATGGAAGCGGGGGGCTGCGAAAACGCTACCGAAAACAGCACGTCTCCTATCGAGATCGTGCGCAACCGAGTAAGGTGAAGAGCGGGCAAGGTCAGGAGCAAGTTGAACACAAAACACCCACGGCCGACTTCCCAAATGCTCGCATTTATTTCAACAGAAGTTCATAGATCGAAGGAAATTTGGAGAATCACGGAGGCGACACGAAACATTACTGGTATGGCACGATCGATCTCTCCTTAATTGGAGCCATTTGTTAAGGAGGTCCGCCAGCGTTTCCGTCCTAACCCCTACCCCCAGGAGGCGACCTGGTAATTTTTGTCCAGCCTCACCGTCGACCCCGCCATAAGCCCCATTCCGGGGCTGCTTGTGTGTGTACTTATTTTTTTAAAAACATCTTAAAACCCCACAGGTAGGCGACCTGGAGATTTTGCCTACCCTAGGCTGCCTAGGAAATGGATTTTTTAACGTCTCGCCAGAAGGAGTCTGTCGGAACCGAAACCTCGATCACGGGCCACGAAGAAAACATGCTATCCTCTCGATCACTACTTACACCTCTGGTACAAATTGTAATTGTTTTGGTCCAAAATAAGTGAGGATATTTGAGCAAGACGTGAATTTTAATCATGTAACATGGGGTTCAACACATTTGTTTATTTGAATGAAAGAGAACAACGGCATTACTAGGTACCTGGTGGGTGCAGGACACTGCAGGTAAAGATTGGTGTCTCTCCATCCAACGAATTAACAGATTCTCTAGACGAGTTGGACAGAGAACGCATTTGGAATTCCCCCACCCCCCTAACACTTTTTCTAGATGGCATTTTTGCCGCGAGGCGTCGCCACTGATGCACAAGTAAAGAGGTGCCGTGCACGATCGCAACACTGTAGACGATCCCAGCCATTTTTACGACGCGTCAAAGCCATTTCAGCTGCGTCGACTCTTTCCCGCATTTTCAATCTGCGGGCTCCCCCCTTTGCTCTCTTACGTGTGTGGTGCCCACACTTTTATCTCCCCCTCCTCCCCCACCTACCTTTTACTGGCTACACAACACTGGCAAATAAATTTTACTCCGGAATAAAATAAATACCAATCGTAAACTTGAAATTTTGTGGCAGTCTGAGCGAGTCCGTCGTTCGCCTCCTACGCGACTTGTTTACCAAATAAACGCTGCCGAGGGCCGTCAACCGTAAGACGGTGCACCCGCGCACACACAACACAAGCTGGCCACGGCGTGGTACAGGGTGCCATTCACTAACAACAATAAACAATTCGCCAATTGAATTCCACATTGCACAGATTAACGGACATTTGTCTCAAAACAGCATAATGGTCTTGGGTCTAACAGTGCAAGAAACACTTAAGTTTCAACAAGAGTTTGGAATAATATCGGCACAATAGATTGCTCATCCGT
The DNA here is from genome assembly GCA_034698785.1 of Mycogona germanica. Taxonomy (NCBI): domain Eukaryota; kingdom Metazoa; phylum Arthropoda; class Diplopoda; order Chordeumatida; family Chordeumatidae; genus Mycogona; species Mycogona germanica. The sequence continues at coordinate 182 of JAQGBY010005449.1, read as the reverse complement.
CTCAATTATTTTGCTATTCTTGAAAAACAACTGGTTTGTCCAAAAAGTAAACGGTATCCTATAAACCAGAAATTCGAGACCCCACTAAACCTCGGGAAGTATTATCAGAATTAAGCAGCTACCTTTTAACTAGTCAGATACATGTAATGATTGCATTTATCAGCGCAACTACATTTGGCAAC
>JAQGBY010005448.1:0-14629 GCA_034698785.1 Mycogona germanica | reverse complement strand
CCCGGTCTGCACGAAACTCTATATTTTTCGCAATTACCAGTTCTAATTAAAATAATAGTAAAATATTATTATAAAAGGGAGCTCGCCACTCGGTTCGTCTCCTTCATTCGATCTGTCCCGAATTCACCATTTAATATTAAAAAAAAAAATAAACATTAAAAAATGTTTCTAGGGGGAGGGAAATGATTTCGATTGAATAACGAAAATAATTTAATTTTTTTTACAATAATGCGACAATAAGTTCCTTGCGTCCGACCGTACAAATCGAAGGTTCGAGATAGTTGTTTTCAAGGATACGTTATCGCCACCCCCACACAGAACCGCAATCTCGAAATGGAGAAGCTTCGAAGATGAGAATATCGGTTTACATACATGTACACTGAGTATACATTATATACAGTATGCAAAGTGTGGCGGTGTAGTGGGTTGGAAGACGTTGGGAAGACTCGCAAAAGAGAGAGAGAGTGATGAACGTGTAGAAAATCGAGTTTGTTGGGCCTAGACGCGGGGATGAGCTCAACGGAATCGCAGTGGGGTTGGGGGTTGGGGGGAAGAGTGCCCAGTCAAATTTAGAGTGAATGATGCGAGCAAGGCGCCGTTCTCAAGATGAATAGTGTCATTTTAGTTTTTTAACAGACGGATGAGTGACTATCGGGTGCTCGCTCTGTCCTTAAATCCTCCGGAGACCTCAACTTTAATGGACCAGATTTTTAAAAATCATGTTTCATTGTTACAGGAGAATTTTTACGAAAGATAATTTGGGGGGAAATGTTCTCACAAATGCGACGAGCCCAATTTGGTTGGAAGACGTGGTGCGACGGTTCCGGGTTTGATTCCCGGCTCGTGCTTTCGTCTATTCGATTCTGAGCAAGACACAATTGTGTAACCAAACGTTATACTCTTTATAAAGAATAAAATACATTTTAAATACTAAGTTTTTAAATTCTCGAATAAATATTTCGCTTCAGATCGACATCTCGAAACACGGCGTGATCGCAACGTTCTGAGGAGGATTGAACTCGGCGTCTCGAGAGTACAATGGCGAATTTAGATCCATCCTCCTCTCCACCATCAAAGTTGTTCTTTCATTAAACTAACTGCGTTGTCAAGTCGCGTGTATCTGAACTATAAATCAGACGGGGCAAAAGCGACAGCACGTTTGACTGAGTTTAATCAAAAGATTTGAGGCGCTGCGAGAGGACGGCATCAGGCATGAAAAAAGGCAGACGGTGTGGGTAATGGAAATATCAACGATTATCGAGCTAAAAAAAGAAATAATTCAACGTTATAAAAAACAACTTTAACGATACAAGAAATTTGAAAACGCACCAAGTTAAAAATCTAACCAAATCAGATTATACCACACAATTTGGAGAAACGTCAAACCGCACTCAGCGTGAAGCATTTGAAATTAAGGAAAATAGAAAACTAGAATAGTTGGATTATTTTAATTGATGTACTTAAAAAAAAGGAGTTTGCTCATCGTTTGTCATTAATCCGATGAGATTCACGATTTATCTGTTCAGATTTTAATTCGACAATCAGCTTTCTGACTCTTCAACCATGACGCCGACGTTGAGTCCGTAACAGCAAAACTCACCTGAGCATCGTCCTCACAGTCACCCTCTCGTGTATTACCCGCCGATACCACCTAATACCAGCGGATGATACGCCGGAAAAGACGGAAAAAGGCATTCTATAACCGACCACTAGCGAAACATGACTCCGACCCATTTGCCATTTACCAAGGAAACAGAGCTTGGAAGCGATCAACACATTACACTATTGGTTTCTCCGCCCGGACTCTCTTAGAGAGCGAGGCCCACGAAAGAGAAACGCGAAAAGCGGACGGTTAGGATTGGGGGGGGGCGGCATTTAATTTCCGGTGTCAGATCGAATAAACTTGTCCCAATGACCGAGCCGAGACCGAGTAACCCGAACGGCCATATTTGTTTTGATGCAGCGGAAATGGGAGCATTACACAACTCAGGCGCTGTCAAACAGGAGCAGGAAACAAATCGAGGCATTCGATCGACACGATAAAAATCCTGGCAGGTCCTCCCCCATTACATAAAGATTCTATAGGAGTCGCAGTTTGGCCATTCGATTAATTTGCTGAAAATGGGGAGCCGGGTCAACAGATCATAAGTGCTCGGTTGGCACTACACGAACTTCTCAAGTTCCTCTTGCAAAATGAGCAACCAACAATCTAGAAAATAAAATTCATCATTGAGATTTCCCAGTGCTTGCACCATCGAATAATCCACGCTATTAACAGCCTATTTATTTGTAAATATACCTCCCCCGATAGTACTCAACATCATGATTAGGGAATTGGGTTCGATTCCAGGGTACTTGCAAAAATGTGCCATCGCATAGTGATGAAGCACAGAGTCTCCTGAAGTGATACCTTAAAATTAAGAATCCTCTTTCTCCATCCAGTGCATGTGTAAATCATAAAATGACCCAGTTCGTCTGCATCCACATCAATGTACGGAACGATTTATCCAGACTTTCATCGCATCAGCATGTGTCGTCACTTTTCGTTTTTGAAGAATCGTGCCAAGCTTCTATTTCCTGCCGCCGTTCAATTAAGTAAGACTCTCACCCGGGCGACGATATCCAAAAGCTATTCGGATCATCTTGTCACACACACAGCTCTGACGAGCAACTTGCTAAATCGAACGAGGACACGGGTCTCTCACGGATCAGACCCGCGATGCACCCACCCACCCACACACAACCCGATAGGCCCTGCACCACTGGCACCCAAGGCAACATGACAAGTTACGGGACAAGTGTAAATTAAATTCAGAATGTCGGATCACTTTAAGATATTTCGTGGCTAAACTAACGAGGACTACATGCACTCTCGCGACTTCTTGGAACTTACTGAATTGCAGACTTTTAAGACAAAGGCGCGTACGTTGCAATAATAAGTGTTACTGGAGAAAGTCATATTATTTGATACAAATTAGAGCAAGCGCCAACAGGTGTACTAGTACCCCGACAATCCTCCGTTAAGTCAACGGGCAAAATTGTCTCCCCTTAATTTTTCGAGGAGGGATCAAATCTAAAATCAGCATTTTAAGTCGAAATTTCGCAGATGAAATTCAAAATCCTGGCTTTAAGAGCTCACTTCAGAGTTCGGATGAAACTGATCGTCTACAATATTTCTCAAACCTACTTGAGAAAATTATAAATAAAAAAAATAAAAGTTTTTTGTCAGGGAGGCTACCGGCGTCACCTCAAAGTCTTCCTAGGAGCGAACCGATTCGCGCTCGACCCCTTAACCCTTTGGTCATTAGACAATCGCTTGATCTACTAGACCAAACGGGAAGGTCTTTTAGAGTATTTTAAGGTCTTTTAAAGGTCTTAAAGGTCTTTTTAAGGTTCTTTTAAGGTCTTTTAAATATAGAAAATACAAGGAAAGAATACTAAAATCTTTAAGTCAGTCCATTTAATCATAAACAATAAATGAACAAATGACCAGTTAACTTAACTTGTCCCGAGGTTACTCGTACGAGAGACAAAACCTTAAAGCTTGGCGCATCACGTAAAACACAGTAGGTCATGGTAAACAATATGGCCGACAGGAGGAATTAAATTACTAATTACAACACGCATGCAGTCTGTTCTCAACTCATTAATTTAGAGGAAAAGTATAGGAGCGTGCGAGCCTTATTATCGTGGACGAATACCATGCAATATTGTACACAGACTGCCAGTAATTAATGCCGCCATCATACAAGTAAAATAGCGGGGGGAAGCGGATATGCGTAAGAGCATTTCTATGTGTTTATGTCGGCCATAATTATGTAAGCTGGCTGTTTCGAGACTCGTTCGCAAATATATACAAGCTTGTGGAAGATGCGCCCATTGTCATGGTATCAGTTGTCAGTTAACACGCTTCGCATCAGCCAAAAAGATCAGAAGAAAACACGATAACGTTTTTAAAAACCATTATACACCTAACCTGTATCATTTACCGTAGCTATTAAAAAAGACAATTACGCCATATTTACAAAAAAATGAGATTAAAATTTAAAAAAGAAATAATAAATAAAAAAATCAAACTAGCATCCTCTACCCTCTAATTTATTTACAATTGGCAAATTATAATGAACCTTTACTTGACATTCGCTTGTATATTTTTTAAAGATGGAATAATTTAATTGTACGACTCGTCGTGGCGCAGTTGGTTTAGCGACTGACTGTGATGGCTCAATAGTCCCGGGTTCGATTCCAGGCGCGGGCTCTCGATTATTTGATCCCGGGGTACTGGTGAAAATGTGCCAATCACATAGTGCCTAAGCACTGAGAGGGATACAGAAACTCCTGTTGTGTTATACACTTCAGTGAATAAAAAATAATAAACCGTGAACCACTTGCAAGCTAGCTCAAACGAATCAACCCAGTTAATTGTTCGTCCAAGCATTGCATTTCCGCGAATATTTTCGTAATGGCTCAATAGTTTGTCGTGCCTTGCGGGGAGAAAAAAAAAACGTCCTCCCCATACACACACCCCCCAAAAAAAAATGATATCCCGTGTGTCAGTGTGTGTGAGCCATTATTCCACACAGCCACGCGTGTGACATCACATCAGCGCCATCATTTGCGTGTGACGTCATCGAGTGGCGATCGTAAACCTTTTGCGCAACATTACATCCATATAAGATTTTGAAAAGAAGATGGCATACAAAATAAGAGTGAAAGAGGCGAGTGGGGGTTGACAGGAGCGGGGGGGGGGGTTGGGGAAGAAGGGGGTGCGTTGATACCGAAGCGAACATTATGAGACGGTAGCACAAAAAAAAAAAGATATAATAAAGCGCATGATGCGATCGAGAGCCATATATGCACGCGTCGTTCCAAGTACCCCCGCATCAAAAAATGCATCCATGATCCGAGGCTGAGCCTCCCCCTCCCCTCCCCCCTCAGGCTGCACATAATAATAGCACCCCCGGCTATACACGAAAGCCCTGTGGCTCTGATGAACGCCATCGATAAAATATGGTCGAGTGCACCATCGTCGTTCAACTTTTGATCGAAGATTATCGTTGTCAAGCATTAAGAAAGTAAACGACAGAAGAAAGTAGTCTTACACGGCGCTCCTCCCTGGCACTGGGTGGCGCTCATTACGTCGTTTGGTTGGTGACGGTGGGTTGCGACCGTCGCCGCTAGTGGCGCCTAGTTCGCCAAATTCCAGTTCACTACTGGAAGCGTTAGGATCGAGAAGCTATTGCAATTGTCTAGAAAAAAGTATGGTGAATGCCCGTTTCTTCGGAACAAGTTCTTCCATGAGGCGACCACCGAAAATGGCAGTTTATCAATTCGACTGTTAGATGAGTCCTAGTTCAAGATCGCAACGAAACCAAGCGAGCAATTGATGAAAATAATTTTAAGGATATTATGCCCATAATTCATACACCACGGACCTTCTAACCTATTCAATATTTGGTTCTTTAATCATCGATCTACTACAAATGTAACGGAACCGATTGATTCTCTGGAACGCTACCAGAGGGCACCAATAACTGTCACGCACAGAGTGGTTGGCAAACATCCCAATTTCTTGGCAGAAATAAAACTCAAATTACATTACAAAAATGCGGAGACGCGGGGGCAGATGGTGAGAATAAAAATGTGCATTAAAATGATTTCTGAATTCGCTGAAAAACTTCAATCTCAATATCCTAAAACCGGGACTTCCATTAATGACAGCGCTCTCTGCTAAGCGCGGACCTATAAAGGCCAAATGGCGGCTCCCATCAACTCCAGCGCTACGGAACGGATCCATTTAAAAGTTGGGCAATATAAGCCAATCAAAACGCCATTCGGCGCCGCCAGCGAAGATAAAGAAAACAGAGTCCTTTCAACAATTTCATCATCGAAAAGCAATCAAGATGCGAAGATCGTTTCTCCATCAACTCCTACCATCGTTACTTCCTATTCGTCTATCGAACTGACGACTTTAATTATGAGTGACTTCGGGAAAAAAAAAGCTGATCCGAAAGGTGATTGGGGCAACACAACGAAGAGTTTGCGGAAATGCGTCCAAGCGTCTACGACACACAGAAGATGGATGGATAAACGGACTTACTGAATTTCACCCATACAAATTTACTAGGACAACTTCTAGTTAAATTGATTGTTGTCCTGAACTTAATCTAGAAAGCAACGTTTTTTAAAAAATACTTTCGCCCGTAGAATTCAATTCTTACAGTTGCAATTGTGTATTTTCTAGTTTTGATCGTCTGGAGAGAAATGATTCTGCCGCAGAGCGGCGCTGTAGTTGTGAGCGTTGAAACTGTTGTCCCAGTCCCCGACGTGTGTGCCATAAATGTATGCCGTGCTGACGAATCTAGGCAGCCCTTTTTTTACTCGACAGGTTTTTATCTTTTACGGTTACGAGCGCCTATGAGCGATGAAACGATCAGCACTGCTTTTTTAACGCTTGAAAACGCGACACTATAACGGATCGGGGTTGCACTAACAGCCGCTACTCCCTAGTCTAAAAGAAAAAAAACGTCACCCTACCTACCCCTACTACCACCAACCAACTGTCTAGCTACGGAAGATTTCGTCGATTTCAATCAGGCAATTCCACCATTAGCCATCGTCGACTGACAATAAAACAAATATGCAGACCCTAGAATCTTTCTCCAATCAACTGGAAATAATGGCAAACCAACCTACTACCTAACGCTGGTGCTAAAACGGATGATCTTTTCGCCGAAGAATTTTTCGGTACATCGGGAAAACAACTAAAAACTAATCAAAATTGATTTTCCGCCTCTTTCGTTCATTCCAGCTGCATTTAATGGCAATTTTTTGTGACTACAAATGTAGAAAAAATTGCTCGATGAAGGCAAGAAGTTTATGAAGCTGCCTCATTATATTTATTGCACATGAAGTAGCTCCATTATCTCCATCGCATCGCATTAATATGCGATGCTAATTCCTGACTATTTAAAAAAAAGTACGTTGAGAGATTGACTTCAAAGAAAAAAGTACAAGAAAATAGAAGAAAAAAACAACAAGGTGGATTAAGAATAGCAATGATAACGTGCATCATCGAGTACTTGCAAATTAAAGCGACGAACGACGGGGTAGCCCTGACATTACGTGACGTCAGGCAACCAATCACCGTGCTGATAGGGCATGGCTATTCAGCCGGCCGACCAATCAGAACGCTCATGATTTTACCGTTAAAACATTTTACAACTGTATTTCATTTTTCGTTTGTGATTTTGACAACACAATTCTAACATTGCTAATGCTTTTCGAGACACACTTATGCTTATGACGAATGCGGATTTGTAATAACAGGGGACAACTAATCGAACGGGAGAGAGAGTGCAGATGAAATAAAAGCGGCAGATTCAAGTTGGGAGTGGTGAGGAGGGTGTTAAGAAAATGCAAAAAACAGATGCTAAATTTCGTCGCAGCAAAAAATCCAAAAACGAAAAAGAAATATATGTTTTTCATTCACAGGTTCCCGGCAAATCCAACACACCAAAATGCATCTGGTTTTGTAATCATTTTTTCCCTCTCAAACCGAACCCCATGGATTACATTTTTTTGCCAGCGCACCCGCTCAACTGTAATCTTCATTTCTCTATACGTATAGAGCAAGAGCCAAAGTTGACGGTTATCTCCAAAGAAATCTGCGAATTAATGCATGGCCGCATAAATAGGTTATAAATATCGTATCCTTCTTCTACTTAATGATATTCTCCCGCATATACACCTAAATAAATATTTTTTTTTACTCCCGACCAACCACCACCACCCCACTTTTTTGTGCGTCTTGACAAAGAGCGAGAGCGGGATTATGCAGTGTATGTCTAGCAGAAACAGGATGTATAATGTTATTACTGCGGCTGATAGGCGAGTGCATAAAAAGTACCACATACTGAAGATGTAGATTCAACGTTAAATGAGTATATGCGCGGCATGCATTTTCCCCTCAGCTTCTATATAAATAAGGTTACACAAATTTTTCGATTGATGAAACCACTGGATAGTAAGTACACAAATCACGAAGACCCTGAAGTTTGAGTTTTGGAAAAATCACCGAATTGAAAAGAATAGACTGTGGAAAGGAAAAATGGATACAAGATTAAATATCTAGGAAACGCTGCTAAGAAAGCTGCCAATATAGAATTATCGTACAATGTCTGTCGCATGAATATTGCCCGTAGCAAACTTACGATAGTAGATCTTTGGCTGTAAATAAGGTGTCGAGAAGTCGCCTGTTATCGCAACCATTGGTTTAAATTCGTCACAAAAAACACAACGGCACATGTGATCCAAACTATATCCAACATTGCCTCCATAACATTGAGAAAAAGGTAGACTGCATATGAGAGACAACGCCGGATGCGAATAAGATAAATAAACAATTTAACTATATATGTATTAATTAACAATTTAATTAATAAATTGATTAGATCCTATAAAGCGTGTATTTGATGTCTTTCAAATTGCTAAATACCGTTTGCGGTTGAGAACAAACTATGTTTTTGTAAAGTTGCATCGTAGGACCCCCATATGTCAATTTTGATGAGGGGATCCGTAAGTTTTCGCATCACTGAAATTTCAAATTGTACTGTCATCTTGTATTTACCCTGTCGGTGATGTTGAATAAATAAAAACTAATAGTCCCCCTAACCATAGAATAGCAGCAACCAGTGAAAGTGTGAGCTGTGAAAATCAAAATTCCCAAAGATAAAGATATTAGGTAGGAGGAAGCACAGATAATCGAAGCAATTAGCAATTAAAAAATTAACCATCAAATATTTAACAGTAGTTCAAAACTTTCAAACTTCGGGACAGTGGAATATTAACGATAGCAACGCCGCCTAGTGACAAAGCAATGTGCGAATAGTGAAAGGCAACAAAGTAAGATGTGGGTGGGGAGAGAGGACGAGGTGGGGATTCATCCGAGTGAAACGGGTCGTTGCATATGAAAATTGTACAGTGAGGCGTCTCTAGTTTAATAAGCGCGATGCGAAGGCAAGGTCTCTCTCTCTCTCTCTCTCTCTCTCACTCTCTCTAAATATCAATTTTAGCGCGCAATTAAAATGAGACTGAGCAAGAGCCGCCACCCGTTCTTAATTAGGCGGCCAAATTGAATTATTACTTCGTCTCCCCAAACGAAAAAGATGGATACATGCTGGTGACGCTCACACTCTCATATATACTCACACGAGAGTATACATAAAGCTCGTCAACATCGCTTTCACTTTCCCGATAATACGAGATAAATAGTTAGTAGGAAACGGCGTTTATTTCTCTTTACTTATCGACATGTTCTATTTTGGTCACAATTTTGCAAGAAAGAGTCAAATACAATGCATTTTATAAGTAGGGAAAAAAACTTAAAAAAAAACAAAGAAACATCCACATAATATGGAAACCGAAATAGGTACAAAATATGCACTAAAACAGCAGAATGCGAAGTGCCTTGTATTTGTACGTAGGTTTTATATAAGGAAGTAATAATTTTTTCTGAAATTCAAAAAGAAAAAAAAATTAAGAAAGTGTCTGCAACGCACAGATGCCTAAAACTGTTGCACGTATTCCAATGACTGAAACAGTTATTGAGCCAGTAATACCCAGCAAACTTGTTAACTATATCAATTGACTTCGAGGAAGAAAGTTTTCTCTATTTCAACAAGTTTATTCTAATTTTGCTAGAATGCAGCCAAAATTTATATTTGTTTAACTGCATCTGCATTTTTAAGCCTGCTCCAAACATATACCCATTCTAGCAAACCGTGATCATCGTAGGACAATGACTCGTCTATCTCAGGATGTATTTTCGCAATAGTACGATCTCAAAAAGGGTTATATATATTGTGCAGTACACGAAGAATAAGCTATTTTTTATAGTTTGATCCAAAGGACCCAACAAACATTAAAATAACAAATCTGCATCTACATTTTTGCCATTCCAGAAAATATGTGGAACCTCTTCACAACAGATGCACTTCCTTATTTCTTTTTACATACAAAGACAATTAGAAAATTCTGCGAATTCAATCCTAAGCAGATCACAAGAAAATTAAATTAAAAAATAGATGCTCTTTATAACACAAATCTCGTTAAGCACCGAATTCAATTTACTTAATAGTTCCAGTAACAATGTGGTCATCATCACCAAACCAGTCCTAATCGGTCCTAACGTCTTTGGCAAAGGAGATAAAAATCCAACGGACTACGAAAGTACCAGTATTTCGGAATTAAGATTAGAAAAACTGATATATTTAATGATTATGCTTGAGTCTATCTCTCCTTCGGCAATAAATAAATTTATATTTCCAAAATCCGTGCTCATCAGCAAAAGAGTTGAGTAAGTCAGCGCCGATATATATATTTTTTTTTTGAAAAACACATGTTCAGGCGTGAATTTCCCCAGAGAGTATTCCACCGGCATCCATAATATACTAAACGGCCGTATATGTATTTTTTGTGCCCTTTTTATAAGCCATTTACTGGAAGCACTTAATTCCATCAGCAGCGGCTGCCAAGACAGCGAGCTCCGATGCAAATTACGGCAAGCGCCATAGAAATCGTACGCGGCCAAGAACTGATAATGTCAGGGTAGGCAAAACCGGAGGTCGCCCTAGGACGCATCTTAAATGCTTGCTACGGGGGTGAGTTCTTAGGTAAGAAAAAAAAAAGGGTTTGGTAATGGTGTCCCCTATATGGTATTGCACAGCGGCAGCCAGTTTCGTCGAATGAATAAAGTGATTGCAAACGGTTGAGTAACTCGCCAATGGAGCCACGCACTCACCAAGTCGTAAGTCAAACCTCATTAACCCAGAAATCGTATATTAGACCAGCGTTATGTAATGGCAATGTGCAACGTGGCAAAACGAATTGCACATCAGGGGGAAGAAGGGTGACGGTGACTGCATACTGAACTGACGATAAAAGCGGAAGTTATTGGAGAAGCGAGCGTTCATCTTTTCACTTGCTCTCTATTGGGTAGGTCGGTCTGTTGAAAATATCGAATGCGTCTGGCAGTGAACGCACCCCTCCTTAAAGAACTTTGAAATTGGGCACACGCAGAACCAACCCAGAACCTCAGGTAGTTCCTTGTGAGTTGCATTTCAACCAGAGACTGATTGCCAATTACAAATGTCGCATTTGCATTCGCATACAGCAAAACCAGACATTAAAAAATCCGAAAACAAACTTGCTTTCATATTAAAAACCTCATAAACAGCTAAAATTACATTTAGACCGCATAACTCGAACACTAAAATATTAGCTTAACCTTCTAAAAGAGGGCGATACTTTGTATACGGAAAGTCTGAATGGAACGAATTAATTGTCGAATTGCATGACTTGGGGTTTTAAGCACACCGAACAACAAGTAAAAGAGTGTCTGAAACTATGCATACGAAAAATTAAATAACATCTCCATTGATTTTGATTGAGAAAGATTTTGATCTTCAGGAAGACATCTTCAGTTACTCCGCACAGAAAACGATTCGGTAGGCAATGGCGCGTTGGTAATTTGAAAATTCGGTTCAGAGACAAGAATGACCGGCAGCCGTGGGGTCCAAACTAAATGACAAGAGAAGGGTCCATACATAGTACTGTCATTATCGTAATCGTCGCATTCCGACGTCACTAGGAAAAAAAAATGAAAATACCCTCACAAGGAAAACGGCGATGAGAAATATAGTGAGGACGATATGAGAATTCCTTCAGAAAGATGCTCAGGAAAAACGGATATTATTTGCTGTTGTACGAGTGGTGATAAACTGCCTCCAACATACAGAGCGAAGGTGATCGGCGACAAAAGTAGTAAACAAACGCAAGCACTTACAACGTCAGAGAATTTCATCTAACGCACAGCATATCATATTGACACTCTGAAGCCTGCTCGCTATACAGATAACTATGATATACAGTGTCAAAAAATTACGATATCTATAAAATAGAATCGACATTCTGTATTCTAGTAACGTAGGTGTATCAAATACGTAAGAACAGTAAGTTTCATAAGGATTCAAAATGGTTAATATACTTAAAAAGCCACCATAACAGCAACTTTACTTAAATTTTCCTAAGATATTTCGTGTGCCTTCTAGCAAACATGTCATGAAAGTTAAAGAGAAATTGGCCAGGTTAGGTATTTTTAAAATGCTATACCGAATAATACTTAAACTGTAATATGGGTTATCTTGGTAAAGCAGAAAATGTGTGATATTGTGTCTATTCATTGAAGTCGAGACATAATTTGTTCGACGAAATATTGAAAAACATGATTGCGCCACAGAGATAAAGTTTAAATTGATCTGGCGACGTCGAAAAAGTTTGCGATTCAGAATGAATGATCCAAGTTTAGGAGTACAATATACAGGATACTTATACAGTTTAGCGCCATATCAACCTGGAACAAGTGGACTGCCCCCTAAAATGTTGTATAGACGCGCTGTTCGGTAACAAACGAAAAAGAAAATTTAATTTTACAATCCATTTATGTGATAAAAACTCGCCATAAAATGACCCTCCCCGAAGATGTTATGAGCAGCTACAAATAATGGCGACATGTCAGATAAAATGCCCGGTCGCCCCCGACGATTTTAGAAGCAGCAGCAGCAGAAGAAGAATCCATCAGACCTGACGCGTCTTGACATTGTCGAAGCAATAAACTCTGATCCACTAAACCTCACCGTAAATGTCAGAGCGCTTGCAGGCCGCCCACCCCAACTCCCATTGGCTCTTTTCTTGCGCCCAGCTCCCAAAAACGAGCTACAAACGACGCCCCCCAAAAGCATTCTTCGAAGATATTAAATTCGTGGCAGCGTACGACACGACACTTGTCGAGACACTGTACAGCATTGTATAGCAATTAAAACTGCTCCTGGGTAGGGCTGCAACTATTTAAATTAATTAAAAGAGATTTCTCTAGCCAAACGACTATAGCAACATTACCAACATCAACAGATTGGTTCCTTCTTCTTTGTTAGTCTAATGGATAGAGCATTTGTCTTCGAGCCCCAATTGATTATCCTACAGTATATTTTATGCATAATCATCCGATGGAAATGGCCTGAGGATTTGAGGCGCTGATGCTGGACTCCGGTTAATATAACCAATTATTTTTAATATTTATTAATTGTTCAAACAAAAGGCAAAACACGGTAAAAACTAATTCAAATATATGGAACGTTATCACGATGCTGGGGTTCAAACAACAACGCTCTCGTACCTAATATAACGACACAAAAATATATACCTGAAGTTCATCTTCGTTTTATAATTGTATTGGATGTGTTGGATTGGAGGGTCTCTGGTCTTAGCAATTTTAAATAAAGATTCGCAATTCGAAACTTGAAAGAAGAGATTGCTGTAATACTTCAATTGATTTAATAAGAAAATGTTTGTTTCTCCACTAACGAGTCTTTGAATATTTTCTTTAGAATTCAGTCTTATGTACCAGCACGAAGTTCAAAGTTTAATTAACTTGTGTTAGTGTTCATTAGGGTCTGGTAATTATCACTGCACACGCGAACATATATTGGAAGCTGTTTTTCTACGAAATATTTCAAGCAAGGCTTGCCGCTTTTAATTAAAACGTAAAAGAGCGCGCAAACAATTCACCTATACACGATCTAACGTGCTCATTAACTACAATCCCGAATAAATAATTAAGAGAAAAAAAGCAAACATTATCTATACAATTACCCGTTCAAACAATTTATGAAAAAATTCCCACGCGTTAAAAACAACTACGTCTTGAGCTCGCGCCGCAAAGAAGTACATATTTGATAAGAATATTTGGTTTAATAACTAGGGACGAACCGAAACGCAAATCATTTTCCGTACAGAATTGTATACGTGCTTATGAATAGTTAACGACAAAGTACAGACTGAAATAGCACAGATCAGTAAAAAGAAAGACACTAGGGATGCGTGCGTGTATAAGAAATTCACCAGACAAATCTTATTGACTCACGTAGCCTGGAAAATCATGCCCTATGAAAAACTAAAATACAGTTACGAATATTTAGGTCAATAAAACCCTAAAAATCACTAAAAAAGGTCTCGTCAGGTCGCGTTAAAACAAAATACTTAAAATGTTGACGCTTCATTTCAGCGTCCTGTGATTCTTAACGTGTCTCGCGATACCGCGGAACATAACACCCACGATTTAATCTCACAGCTCCGATAAATTAAATTTAGTTACAAAGAACTAAAAAACTGATTCAAACAACACAAGGAACCGATTGTCCGCAAATTACAATGCTACAAACGCATTAGTTAATTCGCTTAAACGCATCTTGGAAAGCTAATTGCCACAGAATTTTTTCTTGAGCATTACTATTTACTTGTTCACTTACCCGTGTCGACTTGGAATTTAGACGGATATATATTTATTTCGTTTAGCCAAGTAAATATCATTTCATTGCACCCAACATTAACTACAATTAAAACATCGTTTTTAGAACAAACAGATACAAAAACGGGAGATATCCTCAAAAACGTAATTATTTTTAGTGAGTTTACACTTTCGGGAAACATATAGTCATTGTCTTTCCGGATATATTCATTGTCTTTCCGAACAATGTCACAAATAGGAAGGCATAATTTTTTTTGACAACAT
>JAQGBY010005447.1:0-14630 GCA_034698785.1 Mycogona germanica | reverse complement strand
GCGCCGGGAATCGAACCCGGGACCGCCGAACCGCAGTCCGTCATAAACCAACTGCGCCACGACGGGTCGTACATATACGAGCAAGCATTGACTCTGTCAACTAGTTTTCATTAAAAATTTATTTTGTTTGTTGTTGAAAGCAATTTTAATTTTTTTTTTATTATATAAGAATGACATTCGTGGTAGTAGTAGTATTGGTTCTGTAAGGTTCGCGTTGGTCCATGTGAAAGCGTTAGTATCTGGTGCGTGTCAGTGCGTCTTTTGGCGCTGGCGTCGGCGTCCCGGGGCGGCATGAGAGGTCTTATCGCGGTCGAACAACACATGTTTGTGTTGCGTATCGTCCTGGAAAAGACATCGGGGGAGGGGGTGAAAATGAAGAACAAGTAGCTCTCTGTGTCTCGCTCCCATGTGAGCCGGCATAACTCTTCTATCGTATTGCGGTAGCAATAATTCAAGACTCCTGCCCGGGGAGGGAGTGGGGGAGGGAGGTGGTGGCGTGCCCGGACCCGGGGGCTGATGCGGAGTCGCGCGGCGAACCCCATAGCGAGAGAGGGGAACGCCAACAAGTTTTATTTCGGGGGTGTATATGTGCGGTGGCGACCTGTCCCACGCGCTATTACATCTGTCGCATCTCGCTAAGGCTGCTTCCAGGAGATCTTCCAACCTACCTCCCTCTTCTACGTCAGGGATTTCCATTGAGAGAGTGCCGCCCTGTGCCACATGTTAACGAGCTGCCCCCTTCCACCACTCTCCTAATTACACCAATTCCAACTAACGATACCTAAACTACAGTTCCGACAAAAGAGAATGCGCACAATTGATGTTCGAATTGCTCTTCCGATTAATGGTGGAACTGTTAAAATGTGCTGCGTTGGGGTTAGCCGGCGCCATTGGCGTCATCTATAGCGAGTAGTACTTGGAAAACGCTGTGATCTGACATGCGAAGCGGTTTTCGACGATTTCAAGGTGTTTTGTGATCTATGTGGGCAGGTGATCCATGTTATCCCTCATTTCAAGAAACGGGACCTCCCCTCTCCGCTTCACTCCAAGATCTTGTTGGTGTTTTGCGGTGGTTAGCGCGCGTTGTTCCAAGTTTGTCCGTGGGACAACCGATTCTTTGTCCTCCGATTATTTTTGGTGCGCACAAAGTTGCCGTGCGGGGCGCATCGCTGCGCCGGCAACAGCGAGAGACAACCGCATTTGCTGCGCGAATAAATAATTTGGAGCGAAATTTATTCGAGCCGCGAATGTTTAGCGAACTTGAGTTACCGAGCGTGCCCATTTATGACTCCTCGAGACGTTGCCTCTTCCTGTCGAGCTGGATTCCACTCGCCAACGAAACAAAAAAAATCCTTCGCCGAATCTGTGAATCGATTTGTACGCGAACCTCACGGCTGTGCAGGCTTATGACGCCATACTGAGAGGCGCCCTCTGGCTGTCATGCCGGAACAACGCTTATCTCCTAACAAATGAATCTTGTCAAAATCCGTCATTGGAGTACGAATATTTCATAATATTTTTACAATATTATGTTTTATCCATCACCAATTAGTGAGCTGAGCTATTTTGAACTTTCTTCTTTTTTACACGTCTTTCAATGAGAATCCGTTATCAATAGCGCTTTAGCACTTCTATAGAAAAAATATGTAACTCAGCCTGACAAATGGTCCATTGTCGATACCAAAAATAGAGAAATTTGAAATAATAAATCCGGAAGAAATATGTTGAAATTCTTAAGCAATCTGATCTTACGTTTTGACGGCGAAATGAACGCGAGCGACGTTTAAATCGATAGGTGGCGCATCATAGGTGTCCTGTACCGGCGCCCTCCAGGGAGAGTACTAGTTCTCCGTACTGTGCGAGTTTATTCGATCGGACGAGATTTTTTAAATAGTTCCGCTCGCTTGTCGAGATGAGCAGTTTTATTTCAAGTGCAAGTCGCGATAAACCTAAATGTATGTCTCGGACCTATGTATCTAGCTGGTTTGGTTATCAAAACCGGTTCACGCGCGATGGCATAATAAAAATAGAAGATGTGCGCTCTCATTAACATTTGTTCGACGTGTATCGGGTACATGCACATGTATGAAATGCGTTCGGCGAGACGATATTCTCAGCGACCTCTGATGAGAATCTCGAGAATCTATTTCGAACTCGTAATGAGAGAGGTTAGACAGAGATCCGTGAGTAAAACGTTTCGCACATATTCTAAGGGAACACATTCGAGGTCATTGTTTCAAACAGGGAAGCAGCAATATATTATTGATACCAATGACGATATTTTCTTGCCCAATCTAAAATTCTAATTGACATGGCGTATCGGTTGAAAATGTCAGACCCACTCGTACTCTGAAACAGTGCAGCGACAATGTCCCGATTCTAATTGGCAGCTACTTCAAGTTACACTCACAGCAGCACACGAGTAATCAGATTTTATCTGAGGCCGCACTTCATGAGGCCGTTATAGTTTGTGGAGAATGTGTTTCCATGACGCGGGCATAGTCGATAACAGTCGTCACCCGATTGACACATAATATTAATTCTTCCAACCGATTGATTTTTGGATTATGTCGCCAACACGTTAGCCACCCACCAGTCCTTCTTAATCATCGTCGAACAACCTTTATCAGAAGAAAGCGCGAACATATAAAATAAATTAAAAAAACATGCGAGACGATTAAATTTGATGTATGACTTTCGCTTCAACGAACCAAAAATTATTTATTTCAGGGGCGTGAATTGTTTTTCAGAAAATCTAAAAAAAATATAATTAATGTTCACTTCACAATGAAGAATTAATTATGTGTACGCGTATAATTATGAATTTCAGAATTACATTTGAATTACGGAAATTGACGATGATGGATGCTTTAATCTTTTTATGCGCTCCGCAATTTCTTTTCTTCTCAGTTAAATTTCTTTCGTATTATTAATTTTCCTACCTGTATTTCCGTAGCCGTTTCAAAAATTTAAAAATGCGTTGTGACATTTAAAAGAAAAAGAACCTGATGATGTTAACCGTCAGGACCTCCATTGGAAACGCCCTTTTCTAATTCAGAAGAAGTGCATGCGTCATTTTTCGAGTATATCGAAATATGTTAATAACATTAGCTAAAAATACTAGTACATTTCTGAATATGCCATAACCGCAGGTTACCATACTTTTAAAATATATCTGTGGTCGAAAGCATTCCCAGAAATAGCTTGCATTGCTTGTCGAGTCCCTTTCCCGCTCATGTACAATCACCGACCAAGTCTGAGCGTCCTTGAAGTTTCTTTTTCATATTGGTAGGTTTATTTTTTAATTGCCAGATTCAAGGAAATCGAGTATAATTAATATTCGCTTAACAATTAATTTTTAACATTCAGGTAATCGAAATTCGAACAGTGCCACTAAGAGGTTCGAGAGCTTGCATGTGTTGCCACAAGATTTATGCACATGTAACTTAAACATTACGCGCATCCAACTATATACAATTTTTGCACTCTCTCATTCCAGGTATTACGAAACCGGGTCAATCAAACCCGGCGTCATTGGCGGCAGCAAACCAAAGGTGGCCACGCCCAAAGTTGTCGATGCCATCGCGAACTACAAGAAGCAGAATCCGACGATGTTCGCGTGGGAGATCAGGGATAGGCTGCTGGCCGATATTATCTGCGACCAAGACAACATACCCAGCGTCAGTTCCATAAACAGGTGAGTCACACCATTTCACCATACTCGTACTTACTTATTTTAATTGGTTTTTATCGGCCTCGATCTCGATGCGATCTGGAACCTAAATTCCACTGTTTTGAACAACAATATTTAAAAAAAATTATGCCTACGAAACCAAACTCCTAAATTAAATAATTATTTACAATCTACATGAAATATATAATAGTGTATGTAATGATACTCGTAAGTTATTATATTTGCGTTTGACACTTTCTATTTTAAATGCGGAACCGAGTACAACTCAGGCGATAATGAATCACCATGCAAACGTATTTGTTAAACGTCAATTGGAGATTGTTTACGCACCGGTACAGTCATCCATCGTCCGAGAGAGCTCGTTGAAGAAGACTTGAACTATGCACGTCCTCTTCTCTGTTGTTCATATAATCTGGAGAATTGTAGAACCAACCCTGATGCGGGCCACATGTTCGCCTGCCCTGCTCCTGTTCGGAATCGGCATACCGTCAATCTTTCTTTTGTGTCGGCTCTTTAGTTTACATCATGTGAGACAGTACCGTTTCAACGGGAGATGCGAGGGTGGGGGGAGGACGAGTCACAGTGGGGCTGGAGTCCAGGGCGCCATTGGATCATTTCTGACGATAAGCATCTGGAAGTTTTATGGAATATGCCTGTCCACCAAACGGTTAAATGGCATTCTTTTTCTTTCACGACGTCTGGAGAGAGCGTCCAAAGTATCTACTGTCCAGGGCGTAGTTCTGTCTCGATGGTGTTCGATTTGAGAACCCCGTGCGCATGTGCCACATGTGGCCTAGAGATTTCAAATTGCCGGCAATATAGAACGAATGAAATATAACATTTTCGCCGACAGTAAATACGTGGCTATGGCTTTTGCCATGTTGGGGCTCAATGAGCGTTCTTTTCTTTTTCTTTTCTCAGTCGCCATTCCTCGTCGGTTTCTCAGTTTTGATCTTCTCCAGTTATTTATGTTGACCGTCAATGTGCGTGCCCCGGGTATGACAGTTTGCGTAACGCGAGCGATTGATTCATGATGGCGTTTGAGTTAAGGCCATCTGGGGATCTAATTGGCGTCAACGTTTCGATACAGTTTTCAGTCGCCCGCAATATATTGTCAGCAATTTATTCCTTTGTTAAAATAGTCTCATAATGCATCACAAATTTTGTTAATTACCAGTATAAAATCGTAGAACGTAAATTCAGGCGTTCTATATATCAATTTTTATTGGTGTCTTAAATTTCCAATATCGATTCATGTAACGTTTTGTTGCCATAATCATGCTTTCAATATTCGAGGTTCTTGTATTATATTAAAAATATGCTCACATTTTAAAATGTTGTGTGCTGTTTATGTTAATGGTGCTTTGAAAGTGCGGCAACATAAATTCCGACTGAATTTCTTTCGTTCGTTAAAAAATATTGGGAAAATTCATGTCAAATGCTAATTAGACGTCGGCATTCTTCAAAGTCACACGATCTGAATCTTAAATTTGAACATTGCCACTGTCCTTACGGCGAAACGTGTATCGGGGCTAACGTTCGTGTAGCTCGGTTTCGGTTTTATCGTTTGTTGGTGCTTAAGTCTACCTGTATACGGGCAGGCCTCCGGCATACGTAATTAGGTAGCATGGCGTTATGCGTTATAATCAATTAATGCCAGTTATAGAACGCGCGCGCACTCACCCCGCTATCCGATTTTTCCGTCCGATTTAATTAGCGAGAAATGTTGAGTTCGAAATGAGGCACGTAAGTGGGTTGCAGCGTAGATTCCCCAGTATACGTGTGTGTGGTATAGGGTGTGTGTGTGTGCATAGGACGGAAAATGGCAGCTACCACCACTAATCAGCATCTCGTGTGCCACCCCACCCCTGGATGACTGCGGGCGGGATTCGATTCGGTTGGTGTGTGTAAAAAAAAACATCTGTCTAGTTTGAAGTCGAGCTCGCCCTTGCCCAACAAAATCACGGCTCGGTTCTGGGTTTGGAGTATCCGCATGCGCAAACATGGAGTACATGGTCCCGGAGATATAGTCCTATGTAGTTCGTCCTGATTAAACGATAAGCTCACGTACGACAAGTGTAACTTGCGGTTTTCTCTACGGCTCGGGTTTGTAGGCTGGCAAGTGAAAGTCAAGCCTCGCTATCCTTTAAAATTAAAATACTAAATCAGTTTTCGTTTGCAACTGCTCTTATGAACAGTTATTCGAGTTATTATTTATTAAAGTTAAAAATTTATTTTGTAATCCTCATTCTTTATCCAGTAATTATGACCACTTTGTACTGATAAAACAATTCATAACATCTGTAATCGTAATACTTTTGTTAATTAAAACATTACTGAGTTTGGAAGTACAATAGTCATTAAATTACTAAATGACTCATTCCATTCATCTGGCATTTCAATTACAAGTGCCACCTTTTTCACTTTAACTAGTATCAATTATCACAACATCATTTTTCATTATTAGTTAAATCACTCGTATTTTTTTACATTTTTTACATTACATTTCGTACATTAGGTTAAATATGTTTCTACATGGTTTGTTACTTTAAATTAGAGAACACCATAAACAGAAACAAACGCCTTGTCCTATACAAATACAGCTGCCAGATTTTTAAATTTATTATATTATAAGTATAGCACCACATTTACACCTGTATTTTTTTTTAGCCTGAAACGCATTTATCTACATGTGTATGATTCAACGAGAGTTTGCCAATTTACCGACAGCATAAAAACATCCACTTCAAGTGAAAAAATTAATTCGGGGAGAGGGTAGTCCACCACTTCCAACTTATTTTTTCCAATTCCGCTTGTACGAGCTCTTTCGATTGATTGGCAAACATTTAATTCAGAGTCAACAAGTTGAAGGCGGGAGATGAAGGGAGGGAGGGGGGGGGGGTTGCTGTACTAGGGGCGGGTGCAGGTGTCCGTGGGTAACGTATACTCCACCGCAAATCGAGACGACTTAAATTGAGTCATGCGAGGCGTCTAAACCTCGTCCTAAATTTACTTAAGTCGATCCTTCTGGTGACCGGTCTAAGCTGCCTGCAGCCATCATCAATGTCAAACAAACCAACGCTATTTGTCACATCCAAGCAGAATGCCTAAGTCAAACAAACGTTTATTCAAAAAAAAAAATTAGTTACATCAATTGAGCTTGAAAAATACGACAGGTAAAGAATTTAAATTATCAAATTTCTCAGGACACAATGAACAAATGAACTAACAGTTTGACTGTTTCGGAAACATCAATAGGTTATTATCCCCAGCCACGCAGGTATCACTTTTGGAAGGAACGGAAGTTGGAAAAGTTACCTGCGCAACTTGATTTAAGTCGTCTCGAATTACAGTCAGTATGGATAGTCGGTGGATGTGTTGTAGGGCTTTAAAGGGGTGGTGTTGAGAGTGTCAGGTGGGTAAAGGGCGGAAGCGAGGGAAATGGGAGGTGGTGGTGGTGGTGGTGGTGGTGGTGGGGTGGGGGAGTGAACAGGGTTAATACAGTGAGTTTGAAGTGGCACACGTTTATCTGACACGCGCTCGGTGTGTGTGTGTGTGTGTGTGTGTGTGTGTGTGCAAGCCCCGGTCCACGAATGGTGTGTAAACATTGGGGACGGGCGGTGGCCATCTAGCCGTTGGTTTGCGCATGCTCTGTGGAGTGGCGGCGTCGTGCTCTGGGACCAACACCGACGTCTGCTGCGGGCGGAGTGCCTGATTGGATTGATTGTCTCTTGTCGAGTGGTCCCGTGGCCTCCGAGTTCTCTGTTGTCGCAATGAGATTGTGGCTGGGCCTCGATTCTCGATTCGAAATTCACTTTGGAGCACAACTGTCTATTTGATACCTAGTATTCACATGCTACACTCTGTAGATTTGAAATTATCCTGATGCATAATCTTTTTTATCTGTATACGTAAAATAAAAAATGTTTATCGCTTATATACCAAATTTTTCTTCTATTTAATGAAGTTGAACATACAATTTGACTGTTTACTATAACAAGTTTGACATAGCAGTATTGTTATTTGATCGATTGAGCAATAATGTACTGTGTGTATGGAAACAAAATTATATGTGTCTCAAAATGACCCAGGGTGGATTTCGACATTTGGATTGGATAAGGATCGAGAGCAGCGTTGCATTGAATATTTTGAAAGCGTTGACGAAGACGTGATGACATTTTCTTGGTACCGGATTCGAAACGAGAACAGAAATGTCTCATCCAAATCCAAAATCTTATCGCAAATGGAACCCAGATCTCATCGTAATAACCTATTATTTCACTTTCTAAAAAATGTATTAAATAATATTGTATCTCATTTTCAGGATCGTCCGCAACAAGGCTGCCGAGAAGGCGAAACACGTGTCGCACATCTCCCACCACCATCACCACCACAACAACAGCACTAGTCCGACGGGCTCCATAGTCCAGAACACCACGTCAGTCATCACCCATGCGCCGTCCACCCAGGAGGTGACACCCTCCTCGCTCCACCGACCGTCCTACTCCATCAACGGCATTCTCGGCATTCCCAACGCCGATCCCAACGGAAACATAAGCAAACGAAAGAGGGACGACACCGGTAAGTCATGCTCTCTGATCTCATCTTTTTGTTTGTCTGAAAACTGGCGGTTCGAATTTCCACCCCAACCCCCCATCCCAATCCTATTGTGCATCCGCCATTTTGACCACCTTATGTTACAAAATTGTGTGTACTGACTGTATTGATGTGGACAAAAGAGTTCACGAATTTTTGAAGTCCCGATCAAAGATACTTAAACTAATCAAGCGTACATTTGATAGGTGGAGATGCATTTCTCTCACGTTTTCAATTCCCATCCCCAAATGTGGGCTCGAGAAAATAAAATAAAAACTAAATTAGAATAAACTAAATTGTCATGTGTTTCACAAATCTTCAAAGGCTTCAGTATTCGAGAAGATCTGCCGTAAACTTAGGTTTATTGACGATCTCGTTACCGACTTTAATTGCAGTCCTAGCAATTCCCTTACATCTGACTAAATTAGAATAAATATTATTTGAGCGGGTTTTGTTTTTAATGCGAAACCAGACTTATTCCGACCGAAGCCTATTCTAATATATTCTAGTCAATCTTCAAGAAAGAATCTTCTGGAACATTAGCTATCACGTCACTCACGAATGAATTATTTCGGATAATCTAAAACGACATGCTGGCAAGACCAAGTATGCATAATTTGCCAATCAAATTTTAACTGCTATAGTTGGCGTTATAGTGTCTGCGGATCTCTGATGGCTATAATTTGTATGACCAATAGAAAAGTAAATTGGTTACAAAAATGGTGCCAAATTTGCTTAACACGGAAGACATTAGCGAATTTTAATTGACTAACTACCTCTGCATATTCATCAACCAACGCTTTGCATGCCTTCTCGCCAAGTTATAATGATTTGTTATTCACACGAAAGCTGGGAATTAAGAGCTCGTTTTTTCTCTCGAAAATTATCTTCAAAATGTAAATTAAAACGCTGTCATCACAAATCACCTAAATGTTTGAGAATCGCTGCAATAGATATTCAAACTATTTTATTTATGGCTGTGTTTTCGCAAGGAAAGAATCAAGTTTTCATCTTTCAAGTTTTTCAACTTTTTGTCATGTTGGTAATATAAACGTTACTTTATGTGTGTGTGGCCAGCAAATTTACTACCTCATGCTAGGATAAATATCCACGTACAAAAACTAGCAGTACGTTTCATTTCAATCATGGATACTCTATCGACATCCATTTCAATATTTTAACTTCGGTTGACATTACTTTTATTTGTCGGTGGAGCGTGTACCGGCAATACATTGTAATGGAATCTATCTCTGCCTTTTCCCCAAACTACACTCGTATTTGATATTACCGCGTATATTTCTATCGGCATCCTGCAGTGAGCCAGAATGATGACACTCAAATTTGTTTATGCATATATGGGCGAGGTTTAAAAAAAAATGAAATATTCCCAAAAGTGCGGAAAAGTATATAAAGCTACACGAAAATCGCTGCACATTTTTTTTTCATGTTTATTTGTCCAATGCTCTCTTTTCTAAGTGCACAACCCCTCCGTCTATACACAAAATATGGGCACACTTAATCTAATGTCGGTTTCATATTCAAATGCGCCAGAGCCCTATCTTCCGGCGCGTAAAAATCTCACGTTTCACAGTAGCTGTCGAACTTCGTTTCAATCGACCTCTACGTTATCGGGTATTTGCATAAATGTAGGACTATATTGGATGACGGGTGCGTCTACAGTTCTGTATATGTGACACGCAGTACCAATTTTCATGCAGATTACGAGAATGTCCATATCCCGTTCCTTTTGCTGGATGGAGCAAGCCGACGAGGATTCACGGGTGAAACGTTGGACTTGGTAGTTTTGTGGAAGTAGTTTTTTAGAAACAAAATTGATGAATCGCGTTCCTAGAAATATGCAACGAATTCCTTTATGAAAGTATCAATACGTAAATCTAGGTATACAGTCGACTACATGGCATTCGAACAATATTTGGTCAACATTGAAATATCACTACATTTATGAAATAATTAACCAATCACTACATGTTAATTGTAATAAATTGGAAAATAGAATGTTTTTGGATCAAGTGATTGTGAGTTCGAGCCTGAATCGCGCATTTAAAGCCTTTTTATAAGGATAACATATTAATATTTCACCATATTAATTAATTAATCCAAAACTGGACTGTAGTATTCGTAGTTCATGTAGCCGTTTGGTCAGGTTCACTTTCTTTCTTCATCAAATAGAATTCGCTTCTGTCGCTGTTTGCTTTAATATAAATTTTCCAATATTCACGCCGCTTGCATATCTGCAGACACCATATGTATGTACATATTATATTCTTGAATTTGCATTTCGTCTAAAACATGACTTCACCCGATGCCGTATAAGCATTCGAACATAACTATGTCAGTTCCCCCAGTGAATTGCCGTATATCGAATGCGCCCAGACTAGGTATAACGAAATAGGAACAAAGTCGTATTTCACCATGCATATTTCACCTAATTATCGGGTTAAGACGATACACCCATGTCTGTTTAAATCGATAGACGTAGAAAATATTTGGAATGCCGGAAGGACGGGAACATTGGCAGACTCAGACAACACCAATGTCTACTTGTACGCGAGTGCCTATTTACTTGTAGTGTATCTCCGCAACGCGTTTGTTTATGTGTCGGCAAATGTCGCGAGTAACATAATATGTTCGTGTAACCCCCCTCGTCCTCGTCGACACGTGTCATCGCGTCCTTATCTATGGATTTTACGCCATTTCCAAAGTCAACCGGTTCCTGATTACCGGGAAAGCCCAATCCGTCGACCGTAGTTTAGTTTTTTTTTGTTTTATCATTTTGAAAGAGCGGGGGTTGACTTCCTAGTTCGCTAGAAAATCTCATTTCGGCTGGCTTCCGGATTTTTAAGAACTGAGACTTATGTATTCGAACACATAGCTTTCTCGGAGACTGCACGTTTATTTGGATTGCGACAATACATCGTGAATGTTGCCTGTGCAAATCAGGGGGCAGCAAAATGTTGGCAATCACTGATAGCGCAGACGCTGTGCGGGCGTTCCATAAGATAATTCCGGGGGCAGATGTGCGGCGCTGATTCAGTCAAGACCTGAAATTCTTTTATTTCGCGTTTGATGTGTCTGAAGGGAAGCTTTCTCTCCTTTTAAATTCACATTTAACTGCATTTCCATATTGGTCTGGTCGGGTCGGGTCTCAAAATTAAATCGCAGGTTGAGCTGGTTGTCTCGAAACCGTAGATACATCAGACGGGGGGAAACTCACGAATTCTCGTCGGTAGAATCTCGTGGGCCTAATTGATACATTATCACATGCGAGTGCTTCAAATAACATTATTACATTCTAGGAGATTTTCGCGTTCGGAGATCTCCCGGCGTGATAGTCTCTTTTGCCGGCTGTTACTGTTGCTGGAAAGACCTAGTTCTGTTCGCTGCGTGCAATACTGCCGCCGGTGCTGCGGCCTACGAAGGGGGGGGGAGAATTTAGCTTTTAACGTGGCAAGTGCCTAGGCGTCTGCCGTTCAGTGGCGGGGAATAGGGTTGAATAGAGATTGCGCGATGTCCCCGTTTTTGGGGCGCAGATGCGCCGTTCTCCAATTACCAAGTCTGTACCAAGTCCGGTCAAAAGATAAACCCGATTTCTAAATTCTGATATCAGTTGTTCAGTCCTGAGAGATAGTACAAGTAATTGAAGCTGTTAGAAATGAATTTAAATTTGATCGGCTTTGTTAGACTTGGCATTGATGTTGTTTTGAATATTTTACCGAACCCCAGTAAAAAAAATTTAATCACGTTCAAACTTTTTCTGCATTTCTGACTCAAAGTTTTTATTTGAGCCCAAGGCGAGACC
This sequence comes from Mycogona germanica, assembly GCA_034698785.1. Classification (NCBI taxonomy): domain Eukaryota; kingdom Metazoa; phylum Arthropoda; class Diplopoda; order Chordeumatida; family Chordeumatidae; genus Mycogona; species Mycogona germanica. Next base: position 2,520 of record JAQGBY010005447.1, on the reverse strand, counting down.
CAAATAATTTTAACCTTTCTTGAACCCTCGAATGAACCCGCTTCACGACACAACAACACATAAAACAAAATGGCCACCCATTTCCCCAATACATTTTCCTTTACACATAAGTGTTAGAACGCGCGAGCGAGAGAGATGGATAGATAGAAAAAAATAGAACGTCGCGCAAGTAGCTGGAGCGCGCCTCTATACAGCATTTATGGGCTCATTTAAATAGACGTGGCGCGTTTATTTTCCAGTCCTTTAAATATTAGCGGTGTGTGCAGGCGGATATGGATCTATGGTGGGGCGGCTGTTGGAAGGTGGAACGCGCCTGCGCTCGCGCCCGCGAAGACACGTTACGCGGATCGCGAGCGCCGCGCATACATTTTTTACGTCTGGCGTTAAGACGCTGGCGAGGCAATGGCGTATCACTAACAGGGGCGGGTGGCAAGCGCTCGTTCCTTCGCCTCTATGTTGTATGTGTGTGTGTGTGTGATGGAAAATTCATGGGAACCCGTAATGGAAAAATAATGGTACCTACGGACCGAAAACTTAATTACGTGTCACAAAGCAGAGGAAAGCCAGTTTGCTGCTGATCAAGTTCCCAGTGGTGCGCGCCATATACATGTACATGTGCATGCGTGTGTGTGTGTGTGCCCTATGCGATGTACCGTACAAGACGCATATTCATTTATATGTTACGGCTCCGGGTTTCTCGGTTTTTATATTGATAGTGTTTTCCTACTCGCCCCGCCCGGATTCAAAACTGAGACACGAATAAATGCACCATTTCCCGTTTCATGACAAATTCAATATACTGTAGTTAATCATGTAATGTCGTTAATTGGTTTGGAATCTTAACAGATATTCCAGAACGCTTCTTTTTAATCTTTCATTATTTCTTAGCAGCTTAAATAATCATCAGTATGTTAATCATTAATTCATTGGATCTTAAAATAATTTATACATAGACTATTGTATTTTTTAAATGATCTTTAATTTCATTTTTCAATTTGTTGGTGATTCCTATTTATCCATCAATTTTCTATATTTTTCAATTCAAATAGAGAGATCCCTGTATATTAATCAATGAATCCTGATGACCTAGTGAATAATAATTGAATATTTTAAAGCTGCAATGCACATGTAGTGTAAGAGAGACATAGATGAATTTTTGGCTTCTAAACATCCGGTGCGTCGTCCTTCACGGGCCACCATGTTGTATGTACTAGGAAGTGCTTTCTTGGAAAAAGAACGACGACTTCTAACGAACGGCATAACAACAAGGGAACATCTTGCCTCTGCTTCTGTTTTCCTCGAACCTAGCTACGAATATAGATAACGTTTGAAAGTCGAACCTTCTCATTCTCCATCGTTCTGCCTGAGTCTTAACGTAAAACGTGTTCAAATTTAAAACACAATAATTTCGCTCGTTCTGTTTTCCTCGCAGATATTCAAAATTCGCTTTCATCATCCAAGATTAATATCTGTCGATTTATTCAATGCTGTATTCAAATTGGTTTTTCTTCTACAATTATATATTTTTTTAAAATTGGTGTACCGAAGGGGGGTTTTATCGAGAGGATAACAGATGCGGCCTGATCAGGTTAACTCGCCACGTAGTAGTAGGATTCCCTCACCCCTCACGGAACTCGACGGCATGTACGAGGGAAGGAGAGATAGAGGAGGGAGAGAGCTAGGACTAGGAAAGGGCGGTGAAGTTCGCTACCCGTCGTGGATAGCAGCAACAACAGCAGCAGCAAGTCTGTGAAATTCGATTATCTGTCACCCGTTGCTCGCGTTGTCTATAGCACCATGCTCGCTTTTCTCTACTATTCCGCCTGGAAAGAGCAGGTTTGGCTTTTTCGTGAGCTTTCCTAGTCGTGCCCACCTCCTTGCCTAGTAACCTGTTTCCAGGGAAACGCGGCAGAGGGCGCTGCACATTTGGTGTATCCAAATTTGCGTGGCAATTTGACAATCGTAGAGACATTTAATCAGGTTTGCTATATAAATTGTTCGGGTATTTCTGAATAGTTTCTAAATTATTTGAGATAATGTCAAACGTGATGCGAATTCGAATTCCAATCTTGAAAAATTAGTAATTGGTGATGGAAGGTGCGGATGATAATGATGCGGTATATTAATTACGTTCGATACGCCGGGAAGAACGGAAATTAAAAATGATCAGGCCCCTCGTCATAGTGCCTAAGCACCAAGAGGAGAACAGAAACGTCTCCAGTGCAGCGACTACAGTGATAGGAAATAATAAAAAAATTCTCAAAAGAAATACGACGTTACGACCCGTGGTCGAAAGAAATAACAGTGCAATATAAATGTTGATATCTCTCAAATTGTTGTGAATTATCTCTAATTTTGGATTTGTTCTGCGCGGTTTCAGTAAGCAGCTACGGAAGCGCCAATTGCAGCGTATATATATATATATATAGATTGGAGGTGGCCAGTGGCTTTATTATTGTGCATCTCTCTCACTCTCGCTCACTCTGTGCACTTGGTGACTTGATTAAATCAGAGGGCGAA
>JAQGBY010005446.1:0-14634 GCA_034698785.1 Mycogona germanica | reverse complement strand
CCGACTCTGGTCGTCTTTTTTCGTCCGGTGCTGTCCCGGAGACAACCCCTATTTCATTATGAATTTATTATGAATATCATATTTTATTATATTTCAAGTACGACTTTGCCTCTTATATACTATTGGGTATATTTGAAGTTCCCTACATTATGATTGATCCCAATGCGCTGGCCATGATTATTGGCTGGACGTCCAAGCTGTTGCGGACATTAGGTGTTGCACTCTAGATCTTAACATCTCGTTGTTCCAAACCGCTATAGCTGACGCCAGACCACATATATTTTGTCCCGGACATATACAATGACTTACTGAGAACTGAACTTGCTAAATGGAGTCTCGGATTTCTCGGATTATGAGCCATCTATGATTGCCTGCTTCTAGTGAAACCCTCCCTTTTCGAAAATGATACAGAAAAGAAGTATGTCTCGCTCACAAACCGTTCGTATAATAACGAATGTCGCATCTATTTCGATTGTTTTCTTTTCTCTTTCCTAAATATCATGTGTTTAGATATTACGGCAACAATAAGTTCTGAGTAAGTTGGGATGCGAGCTATAACAACTCTATTTATCAGACTCTATCTCGGCTATTCTGTCTTGTTTTTCTGTTGTGTACTCATAAATAGCCGCCGTCTCAGATACAAAGCTCATTTTTATATCCAATGCAGCTTGCCATTTCAAACTACGACCACCTATAGGTGTCCGCTTTTTGGAAGTTTGTGTTTGGAACTACGAATTTACAAGCTGTACCTACACTTCTGAACATAGGTATAAACTTGGTGTGATTGCGGAATGATTTAGTTTATTTTATTAATATAAATCATTCCGCAATCACACCAGGTTCATACATGTGACTGTGGTTCGGCGGTCCCGGGGTTTGATTCCCGGCGCGGGCTCCCTATTATTTGATCCCGGGGTACTGTTGAAATGTGCCTAAGCACTGAGAAGGGTACAGAAACTTCTGTTGTGATATACACTTCAGTGAATTAAAAATATATATATATATGAATTACTGTGATTGCAAAGCCACATTGACTGGGTAGCACTAAAAAAAGGTCAAGGTTATTAATTTTTTTAGTAAAACGTAGCTACTGATTACAATGTGCCAAAGATGTCAAACTAAAATTCGTTTTTAAAATTACAGTTGTTTCAGCTTCTACTTCATTTAAGTAATCGTTAATCTGTAATCAAAAGATTCATATTTCAATTTCTAGTAACTATTTGTTATTGGTGTTGAATAATTATTAGTTATTAGCAGCGTCTATTTTATTTCTGCGGGCTCATGTACAGAGTAAATGGCTTTATTAAATTGCTTGGTGCTTTTTAGGTTTAAAAATTCATCGCAAATAAATTTAATTAAAGCTTAAAACTTCGTGAAAATCTGGCAGATTATTCTATCAGTGCACCAATATGGGAAAATGGAAATGGAGTAAGTGGACTACAAATCGCACGTACTCATTGTAATTCCGTTTGAGAAATTCATTATTCTCCTAAATAAGTTAGCCCGTAGCCCGCTTTGCGTAAGGAAAATAAGATGTCTGTGTCTGGATTTATTTTTCAATCGATCAAAAACTAATCTTCGCTTCTGCGACCCGGGTTTGAACTATAGAAAATTGTCGAAGAGTCGAAGATAAACGGCTTTTCTCTGAGATGTGAATCAAACTTCAGAAAACACGTACAACCCACATCTATCTATCGGTTGCATCGAATGATGACGAGATTGGTAGCGTTCCTCAATTGAAAATCTCGCTTGTCTCAGTCTCGTCTTGTGCCTAGCAAGCAAAACTGAAAAGTAGAACGCTCCCACATTACCAAGACTTCCGATATTACGCTGTAGCCTACTGAGATGGGCACGTCGTGTCCTAGTCGTTCCAAGACTGTGCGCGCCACTGGATATGGGCCCGGCGTCGAAGTAAATGGCATAACAATAAAAATAAATCTGCTTTACTCTCCCGAGATTCAGACAGTAAAAAAAATGGAGCGGTAGAAAATAAAAAAGTGGAAGATGGGGGTCTATTAGATTTTAGATTACAGTTGTTTCTGGCTCGGGAGAGTTTGAGACAATCTCCGGTCTTCCAGCCGCACATAATTCGTTGATCGTTCTCCTCCCCCACAAGATAGACATTCCGTCGTGTCTATTTGGAAACTCAAATAGATGGAATAATACAATTTCGTGCCTTATCTCGTAAAATCCGAAACGTCATTTTTTGTATGACGTGGGTAGTGTATATCCATTCTAATTCATATTTAATGAAATCTTTGAACGATAAATTTTTTTTCGGCCGTCTCAATTGCTCCGTCGAGATCTTTTCACTACAGATAAAAGATTTTAGGCGTTTAGGACCCATCTTTTGACCTTACTTGGTGCATTGAAATTGTTATTTTAATGCACCTAAGATCCATTGGGGTTTCCCTATAGACGAAATTCTTTATCGCTAGATGGCGTTCATTTCGACATTTGGTAGATAACGCCAGATTGCAATTGTCACCATTGGTGGCATTTCGTTCACCAAATTTCAAATTCCTTGTTTTAATATGCGTTGAGAACGTAAAGTTAGGTGATAGCCTAACATAACTGTCGATGGTTCGTTCTCTTGATCGCAACCAGAACCATCCAATAACGAGCTGCACAGAGACCATGGCGTAATTTTAATCCGGTCGTGAAAGAAAATCTGAATTTTTTGTAAAATTGCTTTGCAGAAGGAGATTTTCAATCTATCATATACCTATACTATAGTGAAAAGATTGTAGGGCCACAACTTGAAATTCGGCAACAAGTTTGACGCGGGAAAAAAAAATTTCTTTTATCAAAACTTCTAGGAAGTACATGTAAAAGAAAAATTTATTTTTCCGCGTCAAACTTGTTGCCGAATTCCAAGTTGTGGTCCTACAATTTTTTTTACTATAGTATTTACTACCATGGGCTCCTATTACTACATTTTGGATATCATATACATTTAAACCCGTATTGTCAAACATGTCATTGTGAATTTTTGATTCTTAGTCTGAAAGTTCCAATTATTATATCCTAAATATGTCCTAAATATTGCACAAAATTTGTAAGTCATTTTCGGCACCTTCAAAACAAAAACGAATGTAATTCAAAACATACGAGAAGAATTTTTTTCAACATATGGGAATCGATTTCAACGCTATCTAATGACAATGCGAATATGATGGAAGTGAGGCCAGCGTCACCTATCCATTGGCGTACATGAGGTCGTCATTTAGTGCAGTTGACGTTCCCGTGTCAGTGTGACGCGCCCACAATTTGTAGAACGACCCCCGGCGGTCGCGCCGCGGTGTCAGTTGTAATGTCAGTAAGTGGGAAGTGGTTTTACGTGTCATTTGGCCATTAATAAAGTGGCGACCGGTGCGGGGCTGCACCTCCATATATATACAGCAAATACGACGTGGCGGTCGACAGTGGTGGTGGTCAGCGACAAACAACGACATGCAATAATAGATTTCGGAACTCCTAAAGTGTTAGCTCATCTAGAACGCGCTGGACATAGATTATAAATCTTGATGAAGCGAGTTATCGCCAGCCCCCATCGAACGATTTCTTGTCTGAATCAAACGATTCCATTAGTGTTTACTAGCTAACGATCCTCTACGTCATTCCTCGCGGCTAAAGAGATTCTGAATTATTATGTCATCCGATCATTTCTCATTTAAGATCACGGCTCGGCACATAACTCGTTGTACTGAAAGATAAGATTGCGCACCCAATGTCTGTTGTTATTTTTTACGTTTTCTGTGAAGGGGGGAGGGAGACTCTAGAGTGTGGCTCTGTAGGGGCAACCGGCCTCTACTATCAGATACTATCCTGCCCACCCATTATGTCAATGACGTCGAAGCTCTCTGGAGCGGAGTTGCAACTACCACTTATCACGTGATGCGGCGCCAACAGTTTTTCGCCGACGCCGCGACTCAGTAACACGACAGCCGGTGACCACTCGTCCATGAATAACGCATACAGGACAATTGTTAACTCACTCTTTTCTTTTTATCACCTGTCAATTGCTGTTCAAACGGGCGTATAACAATAAAACAACGCACCTATATTAAAGAGCGTTGACTAATGGATTTGATTCGTCACTACAGAGTGGTTGTGTTTCAATGAAAGTTAGTCAAATTGTTCCGAATAAAAATGTATGGTACATCTGAAAGGTCTGGACGATGATCCTAAGTCTATACGATTTGCCAAAATATATATATTATCGGTGTTACAGTCGGTTCCGAACTCAAGTCGAGTGGTTGAGAGATAGCGCGTTCGCCTCAAAAACCCGTGATCGCGGTTTCGATTCCGGCCGACACCTTCTGAATTTTTCGGGCGAGAGAATTTCCTTAACGCGCCTTCCTTCGGAATGGAAGTAAAGCCGTGGGGCCCGTGCCTGTACGATGTCAGGTACACGTTAAAGATCCCTACCTAGGTAGCTTATACTAAGCCTGGACTAGGCAAAATTACCAGGTCGCCTCCTGGGGGGTTCTAGTTCTAGTTCTGGACCTCCTCAACAAATATCTCAGAGACAACAGTTTGTTCGACACCCGCCATAGGCCCCACTCTTGGGGGCTGCTTGTGGGTACATATTGTAATTGTAATTCTCGGGTCAGTATCTTGTTTATTCGATCACAGAAGTGATGGTGAAAATGTGCCACCCTCGCAAAGTTCTGTAGCACCAGTTAAATACCAGTTACTTGTAAATAATAGTAAAGCCCGATGGAATCTTATTAATGCGGTACGATTTTGCGCCTTGTCCATTGCCCAGTCTCGTTGACTTAAAAAGTGACCTGTGCCCGTTCTCGTATTTTAGCGCCAGGGGATACCTTATATAAAGGTGATTTACGTGATACCGGTAGCCCCCGGTGTTGTCGCTTTGGCGCTCATGGTGGTCTTACATGTACATGTCCATATATATATATATATATATATATATATATTGAGTAGGCTGCCGACATGATGTCTATTTACTAAACATGGTGTTTCCTTTTGCTGCCGTTCACTCGACAAAACCGCGGGTGGTGGTGGTCGAGTTGGTTGGGGGGTGGTGGTGGGTGGAAACGGTGAGGATATATAGGAGGGAAAAGAGTTTGTTGGTCGGATCTGACAATAAACAATGTTGGTCACTACTCTGGGTTGTGGTGGTTCGTAGTCGATGGTGGCGCCACCTCAAAGAAGTTAATCAGATAGCATCTGTACGTGTACGGAGAAACCGAGCACTCATTAACGAAACATGCTATCTACATGTAATTTATATCTCTAAGTAATATAGCTCACTCGACCTTTGCTTCTACTTCTCTTCAACAGTATCTCCTCTATCAAAGTAAGAGTAGCACCTAAATTTGCATGTACTCTAGTAAATATCAGTGTGAGGTACAAATAAATTGTTGCAAAAGCAATATAATTATAAAAGTAATTGGAAGTAAGTCTAGTTTTACTTTCTGATATTCAATTCCAACTACATATTATTTATTCCAGTTATTTATATCGTTAACTAGTTGGAAATCATTTAATTTACATATTATTTACTTTTTCCTATCTGCAGACTTCAATCATTATTGTGTCTATTGTGAGATTTATCGTTAACATTTTTAAAAATAGAGTCGATTTCTTCTTCCGTCTTACTTTCATGTCATCTTGTTCTTTTTTTAAAAAAACAGTTACTAATTATAATTGCCGTTGTTAGGCTGTAAAGTCGTTTCCGTAGTTCTGTTCTGTTAATAATGTTATTAAATAATTAAGTTCTGCTATTAAAGATCTGTTTTCCATAGTTATTGTTGGATTATTTCTGTTAAAGATAAAGATCTTTTTGTGCTACCCTCCACTTCCCAGCGTAATGTTTTTTTTTACAAGATAGGTCATTTTACATGTATTTCTTGACTAATTTTTATTATTTTCAACATCAAAACACGATTGAAATTAATGCCATTTTTTTAAACGTTCATTTTATGCTATTTCTTTTGTTTTTGAACGATTTGGCACTCAAATTTATGTTCTTTTGACTTTTCTTTCAGTCATCTAATCTGTTGGTTTGGTTTAGCTATTTGGGCGAATATTTATCTCCTGGATTCGGGCAATCTGTTGTCGTATAATCCGCCGTACAAAACGGCAGTGTCTGGACTGGTATGCGTGGGCGGGTGGAGATGTGTGTGAGGTGGGATAAATCGGTTAATCGTTACTTTTTGCACAAGACGCTTTGAAAAATCACGATGTTTGCGTAGGCAATTCCGCCGGCTTCGTTTATAAGGTTTATTCAGATTTCGAACGTGCACGAACATTCTCTAAGATATGCAATGTTGATATAAGAAGGCGGGTCTTGAGAATTTTTCTAGCGTCGTTAAAAAAATCAAAAACACTCGAGCAATCTATACCCACCTTCGTTTCACCATCATTCTACGTATTATATAGACGCGAATCCAACGCACATTCAGCGTTGAGTTCTCACACGGGTTTTTTCTCCGTTTCCCTTTGTTTATTTTTTTGGGGACACTTGAATGCAATTAATTTTCAACGAGATTCTATTGTGGTCGATGAAAGAAACGTCATGTTCAGAGAAGCTAATTTGCAGGTTCTATTCGCTACTCGTAGCCTCCTTAGACGGCGCTGTAATCATCTCTGACGACAATTTAAATTTTTAAGATATCAATTATTTTTTTAATAATAAAATATGTTCAAGTACAGTACACCGATTTTGACTTCGTTCAACATTTTTCTCATCATATGCCATCTATCTCGAAACAGGAATTAGGAATTCCTTTCAGAGTTACAATTTAAAGGTTTCTCCGCTCAATACTTTGTGGCGCCGTCGTTCGGCCAAAATCAAATGAGCCGATACAGCGAATCGGGTAAACGATGCATTCGATAGCGAAGCATCGACAGCATCGATAACAGTCATCGATGATGGCCGTCATCCGGATTGGCTAAAAAAACAATGACACACCATTTGCTCAAAATTGACAAAAGAACAGACTCTCGAACTGTAAATAAAAATTGCAACCATGAAAAGCCATCTTTCAGCTAATATTCCTGACGCCAAAAATAAAGTCCTCATTATTAGTTTGCTGTACTCATGGTGTGGAATGTCACTGCCTTGCTAGATTGGTTTTCTATCCGTGGATCCATAGAAAGCTTATTGAGGAAGTTAGGTCCCCCGCAAACGCGAAAAATCCATCTTCCCTCCATCGTTTCCCGACACTGCCCTTGACAACGTATTGTTCGGTTTCTGGGGGTGTCTCATCGATTTTCCCCCCTTTTCTTCGGAGAATCATGTGTATTGTGCGCTTTCAGTGACGATTATGTTTGGTGTAAGATGCGCCCCGCCTTGTCATGTGTGCACGTCTTCTTATTTTTTAAATAACACCTCTGGGCTAGAATTAAGTGATGCGCCCCTGATGATTCCCGTTTTAGATATATTTAGCATTTGTAACCATGTGACGAAGAAGGTTAGGGCAAAACGATGTAAAGTCTCGTTTACAGATATGAATTTATTATTATTCGGCTATCGATTGTTAAGACGTTTTTTCGTGATTATGTTTGAAGTTTTTTTATTGATATGTGACTGATATATTAAATGTTTACAGAACTCTGTAACTCTGAACTCTGTTCTTCTTTGTTGAACTATTAAAAGAAATTGCGTTGATGTCGTTCCCAGCACTAGCTCCTAGTTGCAAATTGAAGTTCAGCCTACCAGATACTTGCCAAATAAAGACAGAAGCGCCACCTAGAATTAAAGCAAATCACTCCGGTAGATCTGCCTTTGTGCTGTGTGCCCAAAATGTAGGGACAATTACAATATGTACCCACAAGCAGCCCCAGATGGGGCCTATGGCGGGGGTCGAATGACCAGTAAAAGACAAAGATGTCTCTGCAATATTTGTTAAGGAGGTCCACCGGCATGTTCGCCCTAAAACCCCCCCAGGAGGCGACCTGGTAATTTTGCCTAGCCCAGGCTTAGTATCAGCTTTTAAACGCCATTTTTCGTCGCCATTACGGTGCGTACACGGTTCGTGTACACATTCTGGAAAGAGGGTTTTCTTTTGTTGTTGTTCGTTAATTTGAACTAAGACGAATTTACACATGCACAGTGTTGTCAGAATTGGTGTTTGTTCGAGCGCGGTGCGACTAGAGATGGTGCGTCATCTAGTGAGCAATCATCGAAACCTTAATTTCCGGTGATCACCTCGGATATTTGCTAAACTTATTTTACAGAATGTCCTCAATGTGAACGAAGACTCTAAGGCGACCTGGAAATTTTGATTTTGCCTAACCTAGAGTGCCAAGGAAAGGGAGCTTTCTTTCCATGTGTGTGATCGTTGTGGTTGATTTTGCTCCCGGATTCATCAGCTATAGGTCGCGAGGCGGTGAATGACGACGAGACACTGCACATTCACAGAATCCGTATTCAAAATAAGCTGTGATTGGTATTTCCATTTTCGAGGGATATGTGGTAGGGATTACTGTCTGCCTGTTGCTAGGTGACCGCTTTTTACTCGAGCTGTTAACGCAAGTCTGGGATTTCGGATATCTAGGTGAGAGATTCGGGTCGCCCATGAACAAATATATCTGCTGTTGCTACCTGTTGATTTTGCTATGTGTTCTCTGACGTTCAGCAATTTCCGCAAAGGAAAATGTATTATCCAGACTTTTTATTTTCATTTAATTTCACTAATTAAATTTGTGACTGCGTTTCATTTTTATTTATTCAATCCTGATTTATTTATAACTTGTTCATCACCTAAAACGAAATCATGAAAAATATTTTCTTGAGTAGAGAAAAAATAGGTTTTACTAGAAGTCTTATAATGCAGTTCCGTTAACCTATGTATAACTTATGTTGCCGTTTGTCGGCGCTATAGAAAAGCTTTGGTTTACGTGATAATTTTATTTGATAGTTTACATGTCAAGATTGCAATTTTGCACTTCTCTTTAAAATTGAAAAAAATGACATTCGTTATTCTCCTAAAATTAAATTTTTCTAAAATAAAGGTATTGCGATAACTTATTATTTATCAGATTTCTAATTTGTTTATTAACTTACACTTAACTATAATATAAGTAACATTTTCTTCATTAATCGAAGCTCAATCAGCATTTCTTCGTACTTATATTCGGCATTAAATTTCAATTTTATTTTTGAAATTTCAAAATTAAATTTACTGTAACGCAATCGTCTCTATAACGTATCAGAAATACGACCGGGCCCGGTGTTCAACTCCCGGTCTATTCGAAAGTGTATTTTTCGCAATTACCAGTTCAAATAAAATAATAGTAAAATATTATTATAAAAGCAAGTACGTCACTCGGTGCTGTTCCGAATCCACCAATTCTAATTAATACCAGAAATAATTTAATCGTTCTAATGAACATTTTTCTTCCATTTGAATGTTTTATTCGGCGACAACCGTAGGCGTTGAAAAACAAATAAAGCTCCTCCTCTGCTTTTTATTTACCGTTTTTATTTATCTTCTCTGTAAAGATAAATTGTTTTCAGCTTCCTAACATAAAGTATTTCGACGCAAACAAAAATAGTCCAAGAACTGCTATCTACCGACATCTTAAAAACCTTTTTACCAGCCATAGGTGCGCGGATCTCTTTAAATTCACAGTGTCACGTAGCCCTACGAATTATTAATAACAGTTAGGTATCTGAGATCGCATTCAAAGGAAACCGAAATCACAAAGTTAAGCGCACATTGCATCTTTTTAATGTATCTCAGGAGGGAATTCGCTTTTAGCTACACATGTATAATACACGTCAGTCTACTCCACTGAACTATTCAATGTAAAGTGTTTGTAAACAACGTGTCCGTGTCTGACAGCGATGACCTTTACCTCAAAACCAGTGATTTATTTTATCCTGGTGCACTTGGGATGGATGCACTATGTTACTAAATTAGCTAGTGGCACACGTCTAGCTAGCGGTTAAAATGATAGTCATGCTGCCAAGACGAGTTGAATTGGTTATTTCGAATGTGCCCGGGTTTGTTGTTTAAAAAATTAATTACCGATATAGGAGGAATAATTTTAATCGTGCTCAAATCTATTTGAGGGAGGGTTGTTTGAATTACCGTCCTCTATTAAAAAAATATGACTACACACATTTCGTATGAAAACGGGGTATCGATTAATAGAAAATTATATTTCTAATCTACGCCGACGACTAAATAATAAATGTGGCGCAATCGTAATTCTCGAGTGGGTCATGGAGGCCCGGTATCGGTTTCGCCGATGATTTTATTTTATCCTGGATGCATTCCGGCGGCCCCTCACCGATATATGCTAATATGAACCGGGGGTGATTAATTAATGGCAATTAGTGGATGACAGCTATAATACCTCACGGGCGGTTTCGTCTATAACCCGTCCTTACCCCCACCCACCCCCGTCCGACCCAACCCTGCAATTTAGTTCGGCTAATTTAGGCGTCCGTGATTTGGTTACAAATTGCACGCCGGCGAACTCCAGAATGCGCTCGTCCTCTGACGTCTCCCAATATTAATCATATCCGAATTTGGCGCAAGACAGACTCTCTCGCGATAGAACTAAACTGTTTCGTTTGGGCATGCCGTCTACCGATAGATGGCGCTACTGTCACTCGGAATCTACTGTATTTGCGATAATGTAAAAGCTATCTAAAGCTACGTTTTGAAACGCCAGGAGTCTCGGACAGAAGCTCTAGCTAGAGTTGCATTAGTTATCTTCAATAGCACTTGCTTATAAATCGGAAAGGGTTAATTCGGGACAGCACCGAATGAAGAAGACTAACCGAGTGGCGAACTCGCTTTTATAATAATGTTTCACTATTATTTAATTAGAACCGGTAATTGGGAAAATTTAGTTTGGTGCAGACCGGGAGTTGAACCATGGACCCCCGGACCAATTGTGCTACCGACACTCTACAATATACCTCTCGCAAATTACCAGTCTCCTGAATACAGGCTGGTAACTGTGCCGGAAATCGAGGGGTCCGTGGTTCAACTTCAGATCTGCACGAAACTATATTTTTCGCAATTACCAGTTCGAATTAGATAATAGTAAGACCCTATAATATAAAACTAAGAAACTGATTTTGGTGTCCAGAAACATTTTGCCAAACGGCTCAATGAAATCGCATAAAAATGAACATGCAAGTACTAAACCATCATAATTCGCTAGCGACGTAGCGACGGATCTATCTTTTTAGTATAACATAATAATTAATACATTACCAAATTTTGGATAATCTCCCTTTCGCATCAAACTTAAAAAATGGCGTCTCCACATAAAAAGAGACGTCGTCGATTTCACAAGATAACAAGGTGAACCTCATAACAGTTCCAACCAAACACTCAACATATACTATCAACATAATACTATTACCGGAATAATATTTTTTCAATATAAAAATAATATAAAATAACAATATTAAAAAACATAAAAGAATCGAATAGATATTTTTTTTTTTAAATCTAACTTTTGTTAGATATTTTAAAAATGATTCTTTTTCAATTTAACATAATAAATGTCAAACCAAAACCAAAAAGAAAATACAAATTTTTAAATATTAAAAAACACATGTTGTGGCTTCACTGCGTGACGTTATTACAGAGAAACGCACATAAAATATTTGCTCCGCAGTTGAACTACACGCGTGCAGTTTCGACCAAAAACGACACCCTGCTTCGGGGGTTCACTTCATCTCTCTCAATTTTGCCACCCACATGTCCTACTTGTATTGGTTTTCTCCGCGTCGTTCGTTTACTATCCAGTCTACTAGATTCGCTTGACGCGCGAATAATTTCCTGCCTATGATCTAACAGGTGGTCAATGAAGCGAAAACGCATAAACTAAACTCGATGTTGCAATGGAATTGAGAGAGTCTCGATGTATCCGAAACTCACATAAACACACTATGCCTCAACATATTGTAAGTGCGATGTCTTAAGGACAAATAAAGCTGGATAGATACAGCAGTGTAACAGCAGTGCTGTTTCTATCCAGCTTTATTTGTCCTTAAGACATCGTCCTTAACTCAACATCCGACTCGGCGTGCTTCGGCACTATTTTATTTTATATTGTAAGTGGTCAGTTTTGATGGACGAACCCTTACCCCTACGCTAAAAAGAATGATGAATTAGCGCTAGCCAATCTTGGTACCGCTGTGTTGTAAGCTTTGTTCAAAATTCGACTGCTTTAATCAAATTTGTTGTGTTGGTTTCTCGTAACGCTATTATAAAGACAAAAATAAACAGTTTTTGTAGACGCTATCGCTTTATCGGGTGTGGAAATGTTTCAATATAGAATGTCGACGTGGGCCTTTCTATACATAATCGCGGCGTCTCGTTGATTAAACCCGTTTGGACACCCTCATTACTCTTCCCTCGATAAATCCGGTCCTCATCTACCAGACTCTCAATCTGCTAGTGTCAGACGGTAAAGAATGGATGAAATCGTTTCCGGTCTGCTAGTTGTTTACATTCTCGCCAGGCAAATCTGGCTAATTTGCAATAGCCGAGCGACGGGATCATGGCTGACCGATTCTCGTCTACATCTAAGCGTTTTGGGCAGTCATTCGTTGTTGGTACACTTGCCGCTTGCCCTCCTGATTCGTTCCTTTTTGATTTGTCCTTAAGTTATTATCGAGACAATAGCGAACTAATTCGAATTTTGATTCAGACAGTCCGCGTCCGAAACAATCTGACAATCATTCAAACAGTTCACGATGTTCGATTAATTCAGATTGTGCGAGTCCTTCAACCATCCCGAATGAATAAGATGGACTGGATAAAGGATTCCCTCATGTGTCATGGCAATTCCGTAAAAACACTGATTTTTCATTTATTTTATAGTTTTTCAAACGTTTTACAATTTAAATACCTGATCTCAGTAATCTGTTAAAACACAAAAGCCATTTTACTCCGAATTTATTATACACTTAGGTATTAAATGTTACAAATTTATTACAATTACAACATTAATTTTTTTTTTAATTCACTGAAGTGACGGATCACAACAGGAAGATTCTGTACCCCTCTCAGAGCTTAGTCCCTATGTGAGAGACACATTTTCACCAGTGCCCCGAGCCAAAGCCCGCGCCGGGAATCGAACCCGGGACCGCCAAACCGCAGTCCGTCATAAACCAACTGCGCCACGACGGGTCGTACTTTACAAATTACAAATAGAAAATATGGAAATATGACTGGCAGCATTGGTAGCACGTGATTAGGTGCAGCGCCATTTTGGAGACGCCATATTTAAATTTTCTATCGAAGGGTTGTTTTTTAAGAAACTTTAAATTGCTAATTTATCAAGAAATACGCAAAATTGATATCTTAAATAACTTGCGCTCGACTACAAATTTGAGGAGCTCTCTACAGTTCAAATTTTATTCGATTTCATCAAGTCGTTCGTAAGTAAACTCCCCAAACAGATAAATTAAAACTTAGGATTATAATATAGATGACCGATTTATGAAGTCCAGTCAGAGAAGAATAATTTTTAATCCTTCTCTGATAGCAATTTTAATTTGAGGTTCCCTCAATGGTCTCAGTCCACCATTTTTGTAGCTTGTGTCCTGTAGCTGACCTGTCTGCCCACAATGGACGAGCAAATGGAAATTGTGGACGATAAATTACATTTTGACTGACTGTATTGGGGGAGAACAACAACGGTTGAAAGGGATTTTCCGCCATAGCAATTAAATGTTGAAATATAATGTGTAAAAATAATTGAAACTATCGTGTCCTTGTCTATTGGCGTTTGCTCCCTCAAGCCCGCGTCCGTTATTTGAGTTCCATTCAGCAATCAAGTCCATGTTTATGCAATGCAAACTCAAAGCCTGATTTTTGCATTTCGCATTTCGCCCTATTTACTCGTCGCATAAAATAAACCCCTTTGGTAAACAAGTGTTTTGATATTGTAGAGCTACGATTTATCTGTAAAATAAGCCTTCACACGCCTGCTCCAGATATACGTACGGTCTCGCCATCCCGACAGATAATAAATTCAATGTGAAATTTGTGGACCTCATAAAACATGGGAGGAACACCTTGTTGTTGTTAAACCAATTACAACACGAGACTAATGAATTTCTGTTTTAATTAAACGCAAAGATGGACGGGAACTGAATTAACATAATTTGTTATACCGTGGAAAGGTCCTACAACACAGTTATGAATTAATAACGCCAAATTCCATACATCGTGAGTCGAGGATGGAAGCCGGAAGTGTCAAATTTATCTTTCATTGCAGCGACTTGGTTTAGAAAATTGATACAATTGTTTTCGTTCTGTGCAAGATGCTATGAGTGCCCTCTTGTGGTGTTCTACAGGATTTGTTAGTTCGTTTATCAATATTTGGAGAACCATCAAAATGATCTATCAACATTTTCTTTTACTGTCGCCCGTTAAGCGCTTCTTGCAAACCTGGTGGTGATTAAGGATTCGGAGTACCAAATCGTCCCTAGCGGCGACAATTGTAACCTGACGTCATCTACACACTTAAAAATGACACATGTGTGGTCTTAATTTACGATGAAATGTCGTTTAAGACAATTTATAGATCTTTTAAGATAATCCAATATATCTTATGAGAGAAGGTCTCATTTTTGAGACTTTATTCGCTCTCATTTTTGAGAGATTTCAATTTTGAGAC
>JAQGBY010005445.1:0-14635 GCA_034698785.1 Mycogona germanica | reverse complement strand
AACAAATTGGTAAATAAACTGTTCTAGTATAAACCATAAACCGTTTAGGTATAGATTTTTCACTGGTGGTGATTTTGAATTTTGTTAAAAGAATTAACCGAAAAGAGATAGCAGCTTTTTAATATACATTATTGGTTTTAATAATTTTTAATTAATCGTAAAATACATCAAAATACTGCAAAACAAATTGGTAAATAAACTGTTCTAGTATAAACCATAAACCGTTTAGGTATAGATTTTTCACTGGTGGTGATTTTGTATAATCGTTTTATGATTTTGATTAATTCATGTTTGAAATTAATTTACTAATGTCTGGAGTGCAAGGATACGTGGATCGTGCGGTTGTCCCTATTGTTCCCTAGTTAGACAACACTACCTTCATAACCGTCACCTATTTCCCTTCCCCCTACCCCACGGTCTCCACTAGTTCTAGTCGCCGCCATTCTCCAATAGTTCTTCGCCTCATTTGCTCGCATCAAATATGGCTTCACACCTCGCCCATATATGCAGTACATACATGTACAGAGTACATGTACATTTGCTAATGTGTGGGGAGGGAACGAAATTCTTGTCACCAGTTATGGTGTGGTGACATCTGTGTATACGTGGTGAGGTGTCATCTTAGAAATGGACTAGTGGCGGCCAACAACCAGCAATGAACGAGTATATTAACTACGAATCCATGTTAGAAGATGACACGTCGATGTTACTGAATAAATGTACTGTGTAAGAGTTTTTGGAGAAAGAAATCAAATTATTTCTCACGTCTGAGCCAGTTGAGCCAAACGAACGTCAGATCTGGATAAACCATGTTTCAGAATTAGTAACGAAATTCAAACAACAATTTCTTTATCTTTTCAGGATATAACTAAAAGTATTCAGATATTCTTTGGCGTTGTATTACCTGAATTTGTGGTTGTGTGTCGCGTGTATTGCTGCCTCTAAACACAAGACCAATGCTGCCAGATGTGATGAAACATATCTTGTATGAAATTACGAGCGCATTTCAGTTTCAGTGTACTTATGAATATTTATTCTTAATCATGCACATTTTTACCAAACCTTATTTAAATGTGTGTTGAGTTTAATTGTACATTTTAACATGTATGATCAAATATTGGCGAGCCAACTTTCTAATTCGATTGGCGAAATCAGTATTTGCTACGGAACATACTCAATTTTCCAAACAAGCGTAGGTGCACCTGTGGAATTCGGCGTTAGAGTGTTTATTAGTGTGAACGCAAGTTGCATCCAAAAATCAGAACTATTCCTCAACAAATGATACGGAGTGAATTTGGGGGTCCCACAGGTCGACGTACTAAATTGCACCGCTTGATTTTCGGTGCACTCGGGGAACATCAGTCAAATAGTGGCGTAACGAATAAAAACTCATGTCGAAAAATGTATTTATCTCATTGAGCAAACACAAGTTTCGTACCGGAATAGCGACCTGCCTCATTCCGAAAACTCAACAAATATAGGAGAGCGTATTGCGAGCTTTAGTCAATATGTGGGTTGCTCCTGTACTCTATATGCAGAACAGTAGCTGTAATGATTTTATGGTTTTGACCCGCGTATATTTCAAAGTTAATCCGCGCAATTTATGTCGACCCATTTTTATTACATCACAAGAAGGGTGCCCGGCTTTGCCAGGGTTTACAGTAACCACCAATGAAATAAACATTAATTGTTTAAATTTACCGGCTATTTTACTTTTACACGCGATAAACGCAAACGTAAACTATCCTCTCAAACACTCGACACTTGTCCATTGTAAAATTAAAAATTTGGATTTTCAATAGTTTGACAATGTTATGTTCAATTGAAAATGAATCATTTTTAAAATATCTATTTGAATAGTATGTGGTATGGTGTGCTTGGTTGGAACTGTTATCTTGTTTACTTGGTTGTCTCGTGAAATCGACGACGTCATGCTTTTGATGTGGAGACGCCATTTTTTAAGTTTGAAACGAAAGGGAGATTATCCAGAATTTTATAACGGTTATTTTATTATGCAATATTGAAAATTGAGATCTGAAAAGTGATCGCTAGCGAATTCTGGTGGTGTACTAAAGGTATGTAAAATTTCATCGAGCCGTTCGAGAATTAGTCTTCGGCATTAAAATCGAAATATCTGATTTATAATAAAGGATATTCGAGACATAACTATGATTGTTCCATCCTATACATTGGAACTTTATCAACTG
Source organism: Mycogona germanica (assembly GCA_034698785.1). Classification (NCBI taxonomy): domain Eukaryota; kingdom Metazoa; phylum Arthropoda; class Diplopoda; order Chordeumatida; family Chordeumatidae; genus Mycogona; species Mycogona germanica. Next base: position 12,428 of record JAQGBY010005445.1, on the reverse strand, counting down.
ATCAGCTTATGCTAATCAAAATACTGCAGTTACAAGCAGCCATATTGCAATTTATTCGACGGCAACAACCAACGCAAAATAAGACAACAAAGGATAATTTTGCTTCTTACTTTTTCACAACACACAGTTTTTACAAACCAGGTGATTTTTGATCCAATACAATTTGGCACAAAACATTAAATGCTCCAAATGTAAATGAGACTTAACTAATCAAATTTCAATTACAATGCAGAAAAATAAGATTGATGGGGGTATACTCGTAAACTGTACAGTGCTACCTAACCAGATTACCTGAATTCGATTTTAGTTTTACAGAACAACATGGTTTATGAGACATGGTTACCGCAACTGTATTCTGTGATTTATCGAGATGTTCCTCGACGACGTATGTGATCCGTGTTCCGCCAGACCCGGATCCGTTCGGGTTGCAGTTGGGCCAAAACGCATCGTAATCCTCGTTACATACCACGGCGGCCCCAGGGAATATGACATTCTAATGCACATGTAATATGCATGCGATGTACAAAAATCCTTTATTTGTACATGTGATCGCAGCGAGTATAGCGACCAAAGCCGCCACTCAGTACTCTGTATAACCCCCAACCCCCTCTTTCTCGTGTGGGAGTATGTCTTTGTGTACTCTAACCAATACACAAATGATCCAGACCGAACAATTTTTCGAAAAAGTCAAAACATCAATTCCCAGAAAGTTGAGACTTTCGAGATGAAGTTGTTTTTCGAGTGAAATTCGGCTGGGCAAATCTCGCTCAGGTTTGATCAAATTTGGAAACTTTCTTTTGGAACAAATACCTAATTGTGTGCAACCAATTGGAATCCCCTTGAGATCGGGTTATTGATTTTTCCATTCGGCTGTACTCATGTGCTAGTCAATTCCGACAAATTCGAACGCCCATTTTGCTGTAGTAAGAATGGATAGGTGCTGCCCCCTGCAAAATCTTTAAGCGAAAGAGCCATTCACTCAACCATTTTTGCGCTCACCTTTGTTTATTATCTCAACGTTTGTTCCGAACATTTATATTGGGCGGCTTTTAAAAATCCATTAGAGGCACTTAGGACAACATATAAAACAAAAATAATCAATTTGTTTGTCGATTTCCGCCCATTCAAGTACGCCATCACGAACTGTTTATAATTTCATTCCTTCACTACAATGATCAATAAGCTTGAATCTGCCCCAGCTTATTTTGAACTTCTGTTACAGACGATGCAAAACTTTTTCTAGAGAAGAATCTCAAGGTAAAAACCATTTGAAAACAAAATACATTTAATTATTGTTAGGTTTTGAAAAATATTAAGAAATACCCAAAGAGACAAAGTGGGCTTGAAACCGTTCACATTTTGATTTCGTTGAGTTTCCATCTCACGATGCTGCTTCAAAATGTATGGGTCTTCAAGACTGCTAGTGACCAAAGTAATTTATTTGACAATTTATTAACGGAATGTCTTCTAAGACCTAGTAAGAAAAGGATGCCGTAAGCACTTAATCGAGATGCCCGCCGCTAGGTGCTCTGTCGCCGTTGGCGTTGAGAGCCACAGTTCAGAAAGCACTCACCTGAACGTATGTATCATTTGGTGTATGTACAGTAGTTGCAGTGGCAATATTTTTCTCGTCAAAAGCCTGTTTGCCGACAATATATTTTGGAGCCGTCACAGTCCATAGACAGACACGGAGCTCGTACAAAGCGCGGGGTTTCGATTTCCATTAACCAAATAGAGGCGGTGCATTAAAAGCGTTTACATTACCTCACCCGTGTTTCGATGATAAACGCGCCCGCCTATGTCGCTTATGCGCCTCTGCCAATTTGGTGGACCGAACCGAATGGAGATACAGAAATGGGAATTCGATGTTGGCAGATGGAGTTATGGATACAGGGTCGATCCGTTGAATTATATAAAGCAGCATTGCTCCCTCCTACCACCTTCTAACACATTGCGGCTGATCCCGATTGCAACTTTGATGTCCTGTATAATTTATGATGTTGAGTACGTTGCGAGAATTACGAAGAAATGACTGGAAATATTTTATCTTCTGCTCTGTCCTCTATGAATTGTGAGGTTTGTTTTTCTGCTATTGCTAATGTGTTATTAAAATTTTATTTTTCACGAACAAATACTTTAGAGGATTCAATATTTTCCATTTTGAACATTTTCCAATATGTAAAGCTGTATGAATAGTTAAAGAACATTCCCTTCCGAAAATGTATCTGGAATTAAGACAATACGAAACAATATAAAGGGTTTTCGCAATAATAACGTGTCTAATTTTAATCCAATGAGATCTTTTGAAATAATCCATCGAATCGTTTACATATTCTTTTTCGTGACTGAGCAATACAGAGCATGACAACATTTTGGCTATTTCAATTTTTGTTTGAATTCTTGTAATCGAGAGTCAGCAACAAGATCGTCAACAAACCAAGTTTGCTTCTTCACTTCAGATCTTCACGAAATAAAAGAAATCGCAGATTTGCGAAAGACAAAGACAAACGTATGAATTCACCTAAAACTTTCGTCACTGCCCAAGAAATTAAAATAAATAAAATAATTTTGTTACCAAGTTTCCGGTCTGCAATAGCAAATAAATAAAAAAACCTTGTCAGATGCATTAGAAATGGTGTGTATTGCGCACGTCCAAAAAATCTAATCGAGTAACCGGGAAAAGAGGCTGGAAAGGGGAAAAGGGAAGCCAAACTCTAAAACAGGGGGAAAGTTGCTCCTTATTTAAATTATTAAAATGATTCGAAGAAAAATTGAAATAACCAAAATGTTTGAATGTTATTATCATCATGAAAATGTAAAATATCGAAGCATGGATATTTTTGGAATTTATCAGATACAACACATTTTTAAATGAACAATTCTTTCGAAACGTCTTCCTGATATGCGGACACCAGGATTTTGAATTTCAGAAATTAAGACACAAGACTGGTACTTCTCTTGTCATGTACAGCTGCATCAGACGTTCGCTGCAGTTGAGATGGGGTTGTTTGATAATACTTAGTTCGATATGTGGAGGCAACGTAGTCTCCATCCAATCCAGATAAAATGGACAGTTTTGGACCCGGGTCACAAGCGGTTTCTGGATGACCGACTTCTAACCATCGCGTGAGGCCAGGCCATGCAAAATGCACGATACGATACGACACACCCTTCGTACAAGCACTGGACTGCTCCAGGAAAACAAACGTCTATTGGAATAATACTACGGTATATCCTCCCTTTCCCCAACCTCCCCCAATGGCCACGGATATTCTTTTTTTGTTTACCAATGGCGCGCCCCCTTGACACGTGCGTGCAACCCCCACACGAAGCACAGCCCCCTCGCCACAACCCTCGTCGTTATTTTTGCAATCGATTAAGTCGAGCGCATTCATTATACTCTTCCGAATCGATGGACAATTATTTTTCGAAAAATCCTTATCGTGTTGCCTACCCTGTGCACCAGGCACTGTAAATAGTCAATGCCCCTCGGAGACTGAAATGTCGATGTGGTGAGCCATGCGCAGAGACGATCGATCAACCAGGTGAGCAAAATATCTACGCATCAGTACTCTAGCTTTATGTCGAGAGCAGGAACACAGGTATTTTTATTTTAAATAGATAGTGTTCTGGAACACGCCGAGACAGATATTATTTTAAGAAGATTATTAGTTTATTTCTATTTTTATTTTACTTCAATACAATGAAAATTGTAGCTCTCTCTGCGAATTTAGTGTGCCTTAATCTTCAGGATTTTATACAATTCACAGCGTTGATTGATTCCAGAGCTGAAGACACTTGTTCGTTGTTCACGGTCCCATTTGGACGCCGATGAAAACAACTTCATCTTTGAATTATTGTCACATGCAACTGCCTACAATAATATTAAACAATCAGGCTTACTTGGTGTTGATTATTTCTTGATTGTCACACAAGATAGAGCTGCCATTCTAATCCGTTAAACTCGCGATAACTCGGAGGATTAAACGAAATGTTCTTAAACAGAGATTGTGTTCATGCGATGTTTCTTTGTTTTAAAGTTATAGAGAAAGTAACGGTTTGGTTTGCTCCTGGGCATCGTCGCTTTAATAAGTCTTATTCATTATTTATAACATTAGACGGTCGGACAAATGCTAGATTTAGATATATGAATTAATCGTTGTCTATTGACGCTCCAGGTAATGTTCTTTCAACATGATTTTTGACTGATGGTTGGTGATTGTGCCATGAATAGTCAATAGAATTTGTAATTACAGCACGTTGGCGCTCGTAGTAAATACCGGAAATCGATTGCATCATGGTCCACCAGAAGTGCCGTACCTGAGCGACACTCTTTGACCACGTGATGTGACTTTTATAGCCGTGTTGCCCACCGTCAAGTTTATCCTCCGGAGCCCGTGAGTTTAAACATTATGACGTAACAAAAACCGTTATGTATAAGATGGGGATGACTCGACTTACAGGTAGCGCTTTAATTTAGTCAGGATTATAATTTTTGACGGATTGTATCTGTGCAGTGGTGAGCGTCAAAGAAGCTCCAAATCATCGTTCAACCAGAAATAAAAAGTCACGCCCAAATCTATTGATGACGTTGCTGTCGTACACTTTGCCAAAGGTTAGAGAACTGACGAGACCTTCGGAATTTTCGGGCGAGAGAAATACCCACGCCATTGGTCGGAATGGAAAGAAAGTTGTGGAACCAGTGTCTGTATGATTAGAGATCCCTACCTAGGTTTAGGCTTGTGCTAGGAAAAATTACAAGATCGCTTCCTGAGTGGAGTTTAGAAGGTGGATCTTAACAAACACGGTGTAGCTCAAGATTGTCTAGCTTTGCTATTTAGCTTAGCTCAAAATTGTTCAAAAATCATATTTTCTTATTATTCAAAACATGATTTCGAAACAATACATGAGTAGAAATGAACTTTAAATAAAAATTAATTTTGTGTAATTATTTGGTCAAGTAACCAATACACACGACGCCTTAATTTCTAAATTTTCAATTCAAGTTTCTTTGATATCATGAAGAACATGCAAATCCAGCGCATTCCTCAAACATAATTCTTTAGAGCTCCGCACTCGGAGTCATGCAGTTATTTAAGAAAACATTGAGGAAAATGATTACTACTGTATGTGACCCTATATCAAAGATAACACGATATTTTGTAGTAGTTTTCCTGCTGAGACGATGGCAGGTCTCACTTGGAAAAGATATATAACGGACGATGACTATTTTGTACACGCTCGTCCTCTGTTTATTAACAACCGTCTGGAGGCAAATTGTTTCCTTGACTCGAATTAGAAACGGACGACCGTTCAGTCGAAATATAAAATCGTCATGGAGACGAAACGAATCGACAACAATCCGAGGCAACGGGGTGGCGGAAATTTATTTATAGAACCCCACAATGGGATCTATATTTTCCTCCAGAGACCCCTCACTAAATGTTGTCCCCTGTTTTGCTCTACTGTTCGCTCTGAGTAAAGCGTTTCAATTAGCTTAAGTTGAGAGAAGCAATTTAATTGCATTTAATTAGAAACATTTTAAAAGGAAAATTAGCAAAATCAGCGATTAGTTCAAACAATTTTTGGGTTTGATCAAACAACGTCTAAAAGCCTTGGTTATCCAAATATCTTATAGACTCTAGTTTTTCAGAAGACACTACAATAATTTTTTAATTCACTGAAGTAGTCACAACAGGAGGGATCGATTTTCAATTCGTAAAACGAGCCCTTTATATTGTTAAAACAAAATATACGTACTCGTACATAACGAATTTATAAATGAGCCCGACAAGTTGTATTTTGCTATAATTTATCGAATTTTAATAGATATGAATAAAATTTGGAACATGTAGATTACATAGTGTCGATGAATTTGGTGATTTCGGTTTGTGACAAAATGAACTTATGTTAAAAAATCATAAAGAAATTCCTGAAATCCACATTAATGTACATTTTATTATAAATTAATTGAAATTGAGACAAATTGCTCCACTTCAAAAAATCGAACTTCAAAATTTATTTTCCAAAGATTTGTCCTGATCGATCCTTTGATCGCAATCGACTAATCGCAAGTGAGGCGCGTTCAGATAATTTTGCATAATGCTCGAACGTTGATGTTGTCAATGATGTCGTCGCTCAATGTGAATCCGAAACAATCTTCAGAAATACACGAACATAATGTGCATGCCATTAAAATATTTCTTAAGTGTGATCCACTTTTGGCAATTAGGAGATTGTATTTTCGCACTTGAAATCAAATGAAGCACTATCACTTGAAAGATTATCCTTCTGAATATACAATTAAAAATAAAATTTGATCATTAGTCTATTCGATACTTAAAAATAGCATTTGTTTTCCAGCACATATACAGTATCACATACGTGGTTAAGAGTATTGATTGAAATGGGCAACATAAAATGGATTTACCAGCAAGAACAGCTTCATCTTCTTCAGAAGCGACGCAAAAAAACGTCCTAGCCACTCAAGAACCGAACTCTCCCTTTTTTCACAAAAAATATCAATCCTGTTATTTGCTCTTCGCTCCAGACAATCCGTATATTTGTTATCCAGAAGTCATCACCTGCGGCGATTTGTTCTATTCCCCCGTTGAAGCTCGCCAACACTGTCATGTTGCGCATACATCCGGTTGCCAAATATACTGTACTTGGTCTACTTTTTTCCTGACGATTTTTGTACACAGTTCCAAGTACCATGTTTGCGTGTATACACATCACAGAAAAGTAGTTGGTGTTTACGTGCTAGGCATGCTAATGCGCAAACAGGCATGTACTATCTGGCGTGGAGAATTATCAGAAAACTGTCGAGTCGCGATGATTCACGACAGAGATCGAGTTCGGCTGCATCAAGTTGGTTCCCGCCTCAAGACCAATTCACACTATTGTAAACAAGAATTTGTTCAATAACAAAAACAGTCACTATTGGAAAACAATATTTGAAAGTCTGTTCGAAAATTAATTGAAGGACTGCAAACGAGGATCGGTAACGAGGTCGTCGATAAACAAAGTTTGCTTTTTGATCGTCACCTACTACAGGATTTTGATGAAACTTCAAGAAATTAAAGATTTGCGAAAACACATTTTTTAATTACTTCAATTTCTTGGGGTAGTGACGAAAGTTATAGGTGAGTACAATCGTTTGACTGTATTTCGTAAATCTTCAATTTCTTTGAGTTACGGGAATAACCAGTAATAAGCGAACAGAAGTAAACTTTGATGACCTTGTTGTCGACCTTCGACTGCAGTCCATCAGTCAATTGATAGATTTTGTTATAACTGCTATTAAATTCTGCTATACTATTTTAGAGATATATATTTAAGGTTATGAAAGTTTGACTAAATGACGAGATTATCGAGATTTGAGTTTACAAAGAAAATTATTCGTTTTGTGAAATCTTAAAATACTATTCAACCGTCAAATGAACTTTTTCTATAACCTCATGATTTCTTATCTAAAAGGGATATAATCTTAAAAAGATGTAAGTGTGCATTTTTTTCAATCAACTGTACTACAGGCGTTACGTACTCCTCATGGTGCTTAGGCACTATGAGAGGGGCCCGACCAATACCCCGGGATCGAACCCGGGACCGCCGAGCCACAGTCAGTCGCTAAGCCCACTGAGCTACGACGACGACAATTTAACAATAAAGAAAAATACCAAAGCAGCACAAAGATAGTCGTTATTAGTAATTCACCAACTATTTTTGGTGAATTCGACTTTTTCAGCTAGCTATGTTGTTGAGGTAATTTGACGTATGCAATGCAATGTAATTCAACACTTGTTTAAATAACCTGACGGATGTATTTACTCATAATTGCATCCTTTGCAAATTTTCACTTACAATGAGCACAACATATATTTCTAATTGGATTGGAGAAGATCGGAGAACGAGGCGTGAGCATCTTTACCCAACCATGCTTGACGCGTCGTCGTATCATCATCCATGAAATATCATGATATCGGAGGGCGGTATCCGCGACGACCCTGAGCCCCGCGTCAATTTTTTCTCTCGCTCGCATTAAGCCATTTGCTGACACCGGGGAGGGGGAAAATGTGACGTGTCTAAGCCCGCTACATACACCCATTCCACCCCCGCTTGACGATCCCCTCCTCCAGCCTCCCATCGCCTCCTCCTCCTCCAACTGAGCAACGCAACAATATTGTCAACTAGGTGACCAAAACTATGGCTGGCATTCGCAATCGCGAAAACAATGTCGGCGCTGGTTTATCAGAAACCCTCTTCCAAATACAATCACTGGCAGGGGCACTTCTCAAAGTTTGAGATTTCCTATTTTTTTAGAAGGAATCGATCATTCAAGATTGTCCAGTTTCATCGCAAGGTGACGCTGTTAGAATTCTGTGGCATGAGACCAACATCTACGCCAATTTGGTTGTAGGTGCTACTTCTTTTTTTTAATTTTTAATAATCAACTGTAGTCAACCGCACTACAGGCGTTACGTCCCCTCATGGTGCTCAGGCACTGTGCGCCGGGAATCGAACCCGGGACCGCAGAGCCACAAACAGTTGCTAAACCAACAGGGCTACGACGAGACTTTGTAACGTGGTTACCGGGGGCGTTGCGTTTTTCTTATTCAATTGGAATTTAAATCCTATCCAGGTATAATAAAACAAACATACTCGCCCGCCACCATCTGACCAAGGCGGAGCGATCACATTGCATTCTGTCCGAGAGTGACTAAATAGCTTTAGTCAGTATTTGTGTTAACGACTATGAAAATGCTGTTACTAGACAAGACATTTTGCAACAACATCAAAAATCACTAACGTCATTTTCTGTGGACCCCCGTGACGATGACTTTGAACGTGGAATGCCAAGTATTCGGCGTCAACCGTACAACACTGGCGACACTCCATTTGTGTGCGATGTGGGCGCGCCCTCCCCGAGTGCACTGGCCTGTTCTATATCAAAGTATACATGTAGATGCGGGCTATAAAGCGGAGGGTGCGTCTCGTAACACGTGTACGTCACAGTATCTATCCGCTGGCTTTTGTGGTCTGTGTAAGCGTACTAATTGGGTTCTGGCTCCGGCAGCCGAGACGACTGTTTTACGGCGTCGACGTTCCAGGACCAGATCTAACGACGCACGTTGACTTCGGGAGAAGAGATAGGGTCGCATTACTCTAGTCGTCCTCTTTCCTACAGGCTATTAGCGAAACAACGTTGGGGAGGGGAAGGGGGTAAAGATTCATCCCCCCCGTCCACAAGACTGGCAAAAGAAATGTCTGGTGGCATTCAACAGGTAAGATAAAGACAATGGGATATTGGAATACGACGTTCAAAGCTAAGGACGGGTATTGTGAGCAATTAAAATAATAGCGACTCATCGGTTGTGTCAAACCGTTAATCAAATAATTTCAAGTGTATATTTCAAATTGTACATGTCAGCCTAGTGCATTACTAATGAAAGGAAAATGTCGCAGACATCAATTGTTCGGCTGTTCGACGCCATTTTATCAAGTGGTGATGCCATATTGGAATTTTTCTTTTTAATGGCAATGCTAAACATCAACGACCATTATCTTGAGAAATACAGAGTATCTAGATCTGAAATAACTTACATTCAACTTAAAATTTGTTACATTCAACTTAAAGATTCTCAAACTATATTCAATTTCGTAATGCAGGTCTTAAGTAAGCGCCAAGGTGGACTGATGAAAGAAATAATTTTTAAAAGAGGGCAAACTTTGCATGTACATTAAGCCATGTTTTGCTACGCATATTACATGCCAGTTAAGTTTCTTATCTTTAAAGGAACTCCGTAACTAATTTATTGCCTATCTTTTTGATAAGTTAAGCGTTCGACCAAAAACTATCCTTTAACTCCAATAACCGTATTTTAATTTCAATTGCCTTCCGTTAGTTCCAAGAACTTATCTTCCGAATAATACTTACCTTAATAAAATGCAAATATTGTTTTAAGTAAAGATAAGATGGAATTATTTTTTCTTGTCAATGCTAAAAGCAGAATCAATTTGATTTACGCCATATATTTTTGCCACATAAATAATTCTTCAAACAACGCTAATTATTTCTGGAGAAACTTTTGACGTAGAACAACGTCTTTCCTGTTGTTCTCCAATTAAATCATTGAACGCTCGTATGTATATATACAGAGTTTATAGAGCATGCTGTTTTCAAATGACGCAAACGACATGTGCCATTTCTTAATCATAAACCAAGCAAAGGAGTGAGTCCTTATGGATGAGGTACTCTGGGAACATAATATAAAGTAGAGTTCAGGAAATTCAAGACGAAACCTCCGTCTACAGTTATAAGACGGTTTTAAGAGTTGATTAAATTTGGGGTGCGTGGTCATAACAGTGAGAAATACATTAGTAGCGCCATCTGGTAGGTGGCCTGGACGCGTTCCACCCTCCCTCCACAGGGTGCTGACAGTGCTGGCGGTGGACGACGGACGCGTCTGGAATTCTTAATTCCGGGACGCGTCGTAAAATCGTATCACCTTAATACGTGCGGAACGGGACGGGCTATTCCAGAGGAAACATGGCAGGCGTTATTTTGGTGAACCATTCGAATTCTTCTTAGTGGGATGCTATGGTTCCACTTAAATAGAAAGTCACGTAAAGGAGCAGAATGAAGCTATAATGTCGCTAAACAATAGCAGGAAGCTTTTAATGCCTCGGCTTCTGTACTAGGCGACTCACATCGTCTGCGGAAGATTGCATCAGAGTTACTTATCTTTGCATAATACTCTCTCTGCATAATATGTTTATAAAAGATAGACAAAAACTCTCATTTAAAACACGATGTCCGTTAATTTAGTAATTTACACTGTATCCGTTAACTGGAGTGACTCTTGATGCCGAACGTCCACATTTTAATTTGGGGACATCAAGTATATTTTTGGGCTCGATCTTTGTCGTAGAATTGTTTCCCAAATAACTTGCTCACCCTACCGGGTTTGCCGGGTTCGAATGGCCAAGTGTCTTTCGGTCGCAGTTCATTGATTTTTCACTAAGAATAACAATTGGTGTTGCGACAATAGATCCTTGTTTGCCGTAAAACTCTTTCGTAAACCCCTTCACTTTCCCCCCTTTTGCCCGTTCGGCACGGTCTGGAAGCAGATACAATTTCATATGGCACGTGTACAATCAAGTTGCGATCGATTTTTATCTCACCCTGGCCCTACACGTCTAAGGTAAGGAAAACTTACACCGTCCATCGAGTACAAATACAAGGGCGGTCGTAATCGTGGGTCCAGCAAGAGTGTATCGATCTAAAACCATGTTAGTTCAGACGATGTCAGTTTGGATTGGTTAACATTTTTTACTGTGGCAATTTCTGATTGGCGTTAGATATTTTTTCGTGGTCTAAAGAAACATAGGACTACAATTTAACAGAAAATAGCTGTATTCTACCATGGACTCGGCGATTCTGGAGTTACTTTACCAATGTTGGATATGTCCTATCTCAGTAGAACAACCTATTTTCCATCATATCCGTAAGGCAAACCAACAGCACCTTTTATGAACTGGTCATCAATTTAAACATTTAATCTCCAATAATAAAAAACGATGCAGAAGCATGCCGAGATGAATATTAAATTGTGATCATTAATTTAATCTCCAATCTGCAGGGATTCGTACCGTCGATTCAGAACCCAATCTGATTTCCAGCCGAATGCGATCGATGACCTTACGACACCAGTGTCATCTTGTAAGAATGTATGGCTCGAAACCCCAGTACCTCGCCAACCATAATCGTCCAACGTCTCTGACGTCACACGTGAGAGACGCGGCCTGTGCATCAGGTACTGAGCGAGCACCAGGACTAGGAATCCCACAGTCATCCTCATCACATATGAATAGAGATTTGGAGTTATACGACTACAAACCCCTAGCGACAATCGCCGGCGTTTTTCCGACTGAACCGTCGGATCATTAGGAGAGAGCGCCAGCTTAAGATGCGATCCGATTTCTAGTCCTAATACTCCGTCACGTCTCGAGTATCTCGTACTTGTCAACTTCTCGGGGAACGCCATTTTTGGGTTTCCGTTTTCTTTGTCGGCAAGACACGACCGACGTCTCTCGATTGACAGCCATTTATTGGAATTTGGTCGATTCCATCCGGTCGCAGGGTTTACATGAGGACTACAGATTTAGCTATTTTTCTTTCCACTCGAGTCGATGTATTTTTATAACTCGCTATTTTTTTATATTGACTCGTTTGACCATTACCTCGAGAAAATGTACTTAGAACCACATTCGCTGCTGGTCATTTGCTGGCCATAGACTGGTTATTGGACAGGTGAATGAAATTCAAGCCATTGTGAAAATTGAGTCTGGACGTTGTTTCACCTTTCTATTCAATAATTTGCTGTATGAAAAAAATTCAGATTTGCAAAGATTGATCCATTTTGTTG
>JAQGBY010005444.1:0-14635 GCA_034698785.1 Mycogona germanica | reverse complement strand
TATTTGTCCCGGAAAATCCCAAATCTCGAATTGAACAAACGAGCTGTTCGAGATATCTGGAAGGTAATTAACCATTTTACCAAATTAAAACTAAGAGTACAAGTAATATGAATAAACAATAATTTTTTTTAATACTTAAACATCAGATTTATTTGGCTTAATAAATAATAGTCCAATACAAGGGGAATATCTGATGCGAATTTTATGAGTTCTCACATTGAAATTTCAATATTAGAGGGCTCATCAGTTAACATTGCAAAAATAAATTCGACCAGATATAGATCACAGATAGTGATCACAGGCTAGTGATCTTGATTAGCAAACAATACATACTGAAAGGGTAAAGGCAAAAATGACAATGGGTTGTCTTGATAATAAAATGTGATAAGATTTACCGTCTTTCACAATCTTGTTTGTGCTTTCCAGAAAGAGGGTTTCATTCGGCGACATTTTGTGAAACACAACTTTCTGAATTGACGATTTTCCACTTCTAAAAACGTAGAATTCGAGGGAGAAACAAAAAAAAACTATATTGTTAAAGCAGGATTGTTCAATAGGAGTGTTCAAATATAAACAAAATAAATAATAACACAGAAATACTGAAACCCTCACACAGTTTATTTGGATATGGTTGTTCACACTGGAACTATCGAAACTAAATACATATTTGATTACCGGCGAAGACCCATCAGCAAGATTCTTGGTTTCTCGTCTCCTGCAGCCGAATTTTGGAGGTCATCGTCGTGGTCGTACGGCCCGTAACCGAATTCTTTGCTAAATGAATCGCCGACGTAACTGCTAGAGTAAGCTCCTTCTTCTTCCTCGTAAGACTAGAGGGAAAAGACAACATCAAAACATTAACTAAAACAGTATATCAAAAAGTTAGACGGAAGCCATGCCCGACTATAATTGATGGAGCAATTTAAGATTCTGTTGAAAGGTTATTTTTTAAATTACGACAATTTGGTTGTTTGCCAATTGCATGCACAAAATCAAATAATCAAACGCTTGAAATAATTTTTTTTTAATTCACTGAAGTGACGGGTACATGAAGATTCCGTACCCCTCTCAGTGCTTAGGCTCTATGCGAGAGGCACAGAGTTATTTGCCTCACCTAGGCTACACATTATGAAATGAGAAAAAGTACAGAGCAGTCTTGGAGCAATACTAGACATTTTCGCATGCCACGTTTTAAACGTAACAAAGTGTGAATTGTTTAAATATCATTGAATGTCTTTGAATTTCTGGTGAATCACGAAGTACGTCAGCTACGCCCACTAAATACACACCGTATTTCAATAAAGCAACACGACTGCAGTCCCGAAATGATCGAAGACTGTCGAGGAGTTTCACCGTTGATTTCTCATCTTATAACCCCCCCCCAGAGGGAGACTATAAAAATTTTGCCTCACCTAGGCTGCCTAGGCAAGGGATCTTTAACGTACCGATATGTACAGGTACGGGTCATGTTTTTACTTCTATTCCGAAAGGCATGTGAAGGAATTTCTCTCGCCCAAAAAATTCCGAAGGTGTCGGCCGGAATCGAGACCGCGATCACGGGTTTTTGAGACCAACGCACTACCTCTCGACACCTCTGAAGATGGGACTGTTGTCGTGTTACTGCATACTACGAATTAGCTTTACACGTGGGTCTAACTGCTAGTAAACACCTGTGTAATCCAGTGTTTTCATTGCCCCAGCCACTCTTTTGCAATACTTACCATGATTAAAAGATTATATTCCGATGCTTGGAGCAGAGCACTTCTGTTGGTAGGTGCCCCAGCGCATAAACGATGTCCTCTGATAAATGCTGAAAGATTTAGATATAATTATTGCCGCGCCGTGGCATTGTGGCGTTTTCTGTAGTTACAAGGGTCGTGAAGTTTGGAACTGGCTGGCCACATGCGGACAGTCCGCTGCCGGGATTTAAAGGGGGCGAGATAGGGGGATTGCACTAGTTCCTGGGGAGGCAGTTCCAGTCCTAGGGAAGGAGAATTTGGCGTAGTTGCTTTTGGCATAAACTGATAATGTCGAATTCACAGATGTATTGCGCAAATGGTCCCAAAAATAGATTTGACAAGTGAACTAAGAAAAACAAAATTCTCCAGCCAGCTACTTGCTAATATGTTTTGAGTAAATCAAGCATTTTTTCAATAACACAATTCAATGGAAATTACAGAATACAGACCTTCATACACTGATCACATGACTTAGACAAGTTCCCCTCTAAGTCGTACCGTGGTCCCACTTTGATACGTGCCGCGTCAATCTATTAAAATATTATCAATCGATAGGTGAGCGATATTTTACTGAGAGAAACTCACAAATAGTCAACGCTCCCTCATCCAAAGTACTTTGAAACAAGAGTGGAATTTGATACCCTTTCACAACCGGATTGCAGAGAAGCCCGTATAAACTTCGGCGTGCCAATTTCATGAAATAACAAGGAAACCATGGAATGAAATCAAAATAATAAACGCACTCCAACTCAGTGCAGATGAAATTGTTATGTGTAAACGTAGATAGTTCTTTGCTATTAAGGGGTCTGATATTCTTCAAAATCTTAAATGTTATATCTAATTATTTCATGTTTCTTGTTGTACAGAAGCGCGTATACCATATGATGATAAACAATATCAATTTAAAAGTTATTTCAGCTGTTGTGATTACCTAAAGGTTAATTCCGAAGAACTGATAAGAAGAAACCTGTAATGTGAAGATTTGTCTCAATTGTCGTAACCATCAACAGAATGTTGAGTCTGACGGTGCCGCCATCTGGCTGCAATCGGGTGAAGTTAGCGTCAATTTTGAGGGAAATTATTATTCGTCGGCTTGTTTGTTT
Organism: Mycogona germanica; assembly: GCA_034698785.1. Classification (NCBI taxonomy): domain Eukaryota; kingdom Metazoa; phylum Arthropoda; class Diplopoda; order Chordeumatida; family Chordeumatidae; genus Mycogona; species Mycogona germanica. The sequence goes on along the minus strand of JAQGBY010005444.1, from coordinate 11,793 downwards.
AATGAGATATTGAGACAAAATTATTTATTCTTCGCTCTTTGGATTACGCGAAATTGTGCAAATGTGATCTGGGTTAGTTTAGGCGCATTCAGTTTCAAGAAAAGGTAAGGATTGGTTTTTGAAATATACTAAAATGGTGTTGCAGACTCCCGTCCCTCCCCTTTCACCATCTCTATTCCATTTCAACTCTGGGTCAAGTTTACTAGTCCGGGTTGGTTGTCAAACAGGGTGTTAAATTTCTGCCGCAAACAATGGAGTAATCTGTCTAAACATGTGATAGATTTTCGGAAATTTAGATCTGAGTCAATCTAGAGAACGTGAAGATGTCTTATTTACCTGCGAAAAAAGTGAGAGTGGCGTGCGCGCAGTCACTGACCAAATTTCCATCTAGCGTCGCATGAACAGTCAACTTTTCTGTACACGTTGATTACTACTCTTTTGTTGCTTCGCGTCTTTTGAAAACAAAGGGAAACACGAGGAATTTGACGATGTTTGCTTAAACTGATTTAGAAAACTGCTTTAGAACAGATTGTCATTATAGTTAGACTAGCCTTAGACATAAGCCAAAACATGGACTCAACTATAAATAGTTGTGTCATTAGCCTACACCATTTGTGAACCGGTTTCGTTTAGCGTCTGGTACCAATCAGACAAGCAGGCCAAGTTACTAGGCGTTTTTATAGCGTAATGCATTGTGCACATATACTCGTATGTCCAAAAAGTTCAACAAAATGGTACATGGGCCTAGTCCTATCATTCGACTTACATGTGAGGGTGTATTTCCGCTTTTGTGGCTGCCAGTTTGACAGCTGTTTTCCGTTAGTGAAACGTTTATTTTTTTTCTCGCCAAACTGATATCTAATGTTACATGTTGTGACAACGGTTGTGATGCCAAGGTTCACTAGCACTTCTATTTATTGTCATGATGTCAGCATTGCTTAATTGAAATGGTTCATTTCCCAAAAAAAGATTTTGAAAAAATCATTTTGACAGTACCATGAGAATCCCTTTTTCACATTATTTTATAAGTTTTGGTTCAATGACGAAAATCTTCGGGCTTCACACGGAAAATATTATTTAAATGGCGAAACATGTATTCAAAGTTTTAATCACATATTTAATTTATTAATGTTCAAGATCAAGATTTATTAATGTTCAACGGCCAGTTGATTTATGGCCGACACCTGCCTAGTGTTTTGAGTTCGATTCCCGACGTGGGCTCTCGTTTGTTCGATCACGGGGACTGGTGAATATCACCAAATCACCAAGATGGATACAGATGTTCCTCCATTTCTATGCATAATCCGTAGTACTTTTCAGTACAGCTAACTAGAAGAAAAAAATGCGTGACACCCATGCATTTAAACGTTATGCGCAGAGTGTTCGCGGCAGATATGGGCTAAAAAATATCCTTGAATCAGATTGCATTACTGGACTTTGGGTCCAAACTTATGTTGTCATCCAAAAACAACATGCGTCGTGGTCACACGCATTTCAAATGCCAATTGCCAATACGGCCAAACACTCAAAACCCGCCTTTGCCGAGAAGCGGATTTATTCCCGATTGAACGCTTATTGTCCCACCCCGCCTATGGGCGAACTAGTACTTTTTAATAACCTAGGCTGCCTAGGAAAGAGATCTTTAACGTGTCCTGATATCGTATAGGCACGTATCACGATTTACTTCCGAAACATATTATCTAATATTTAGTAACTCAATACAAAACTATAAAAAAAACACGGGACTGTACAACCAACTTTTCCATCTCTTTGATATTTGTTCTGTGGGTCCCGCCTTACATGATCTACGCAAGGGTCAAAGGCTAACAGTTATATATTGAATACAAAATGGAACTTCCATTGTTTTCATAATTTTTCTGGAATGCATCTGCTTTGAGTGATTGCTTGCTTGAAAGGGGCAGCATTCCATTTCTAGCGTGATGTACAGTTTACCTAGGCTGTGTTTAATTCGTTTTAAGTTTTCTGATTTTTACTTTCACAAAAGCACATTCAGTTAAAAAACGCCATTTTTTGAAAATCTTGGATAGGTTTACTAGTGGCTTACTTTGAAAACCTCAGTTTCCGTTCAGTAACTGGAGGTTACAGAGGAACGTCCTGCTTGATGCATTTCATACCTACCTGCTTAGTCGAAATAACAACTAGACAGGCCTAGTATAGGAGCAGGACGAAGGCGTTACCGCAAGCATGCACTGCGCCTGTGGAATGGACTGGTCCGGATCCAACAACTCCAGAACGGGTGGCAATCTACAAGCAGCAACAAGCAGTGAGCGCATGGGGGATGTTTGTGCGCTGAATTAACTGGCGCGCGCTCGCCCATTCCCAGATCCACGCTCGGATCCGCGAACACGCGTTCCGTCGCCAGTCCCCCTCTGATTTCCGACGTCGTCTGCCCACCGTTCTGTACGATCCGTCAACTCCATCAGTATTCATCATCGCTTACGCGAGGTGACAGCACACCTGACATTCGCACAGCTGGTTACCTTACGCAGTTTTTGTTTTGTAGCTTTCGACTTGCGCGATTTGCCAAGAGTTTTATTCTCTGTCTGTGTTCCAACAGATCTGTCGCTACCTGAGTCCCCTGTGTGGATCACACAAGATACCGCGCATCGGCTAACTGAGCTGTCGGCCGTCTTTTCTCTTCTCTCCGAACTGTGTAAGCCACTGTCCTGGTTTGTGCTAACCGGCGACGGAGAATGTCATGATCCGTTAGACTCCTGAGCCTCCTGAGACGCGAGTGAATCGACGCTGCGACTTTGCGGTGAGTCCGGATGATTCCCAATTTTTATTTATTTATTGGTTGTAATGAAAACAATGTATATGATATACCTGCGATCATTCAAACTACATTGGCACGCGCTAACTGAAGCGGCTTCATTTAAAGTCCTCGAAAAGTTGTGATAACTGACCTGTGTGTATGTTAACTTTACTGAAGTCTCCGTGACCCCGTGACCGTCAGGTTTGTAAATGAGTGAGGTGATGAACTTGGAACATTTCAAATAAAATTGTAAAACAAATTTAATATTATAAACGTTGACGTTGCCAGTTGAAATTGAGTTGAAACAGGACTGATGACGTCACATATGGATACAAATGAAATTTGACATGAGATGGAGTGCTTCTGGGTAGATGTGCACATGCAGAAAAGTCATTCACCAAATATGCATTTTTATATATGAGAAACGGGTTCATTAACAAGACTTTTAATCGAGGTTTGAAAAATATATTTCTGGCAATATTCACCATTGAAAAATTGAATTTGACGGAAGTCTGTAACCGCTCCACAAATATTTTTTGCAATTTCTGTAAAAGTTCATGTAGAAGAATAACATCTTTTCTGCTATCAAGGTTGTTTTGTTGGCGACAATCGTCACGCTACACACTTTCAGCTGATCAATATTATTGTATTACTATAACAAAAAGATCAAGTTTTATTGAGCTTGGGATCTCCTTTTTTGGCCAGGTTAACCCCAATGATATTTTAAAAAAATGAAATGCCATCCATTTACATGTCATGCCATGTTTTTCCATATGAGCAAATGCTTCTCCTATGAAGTAACCCGATTGTGCAAGGTTTCACGTCTTTCACTATAAGTCCTAAATGGAACCATATTTAGACAGAAGTTTGAGCTTGCTACTGGAGGATTTCAACATTCCAGCCTTTTTAATTTCTGATACTTGGAATGCTGTGTACTCGTATAGTGATCTGCATAACTCAGTTTACAAAGTTGTAGTGCAACGTGGAACTAGCTTTCAATTGAATGGCAATGATCAACAAATGTGGGTTATGCAAATATAGGACATATGTTCTTTTTCATGTGTAGTTTTGTGGATTCAGGTACTTGATATTCGAACTGTAAATAAAAAGACGATCCCATATGAATTTTCGAATAAGTAAGGAAATGTCGACTGCATGTACCACCACTCCTATGCAAATGAAACATCAGCCCAGCGCTTTACCAGAACCTGTTTATGTTGCAAACTTGGCTGTTTAAACAAGCCACTTGGTCTGGAGTCGAGCAAGTACTTCTACCAATGCTACCAATGTTTTATTCTTCTTGCATTCTTTTTTCTCTCTGCATCATCTTCAATCTCTTGACAGTACGACTTGTAATGGATGGCTTCTAAATTATTCTGGTGGCGGTTTTGTCGTGCGACTCGGTGAAAGACCGGTGGCGGCTCGTCCTGGGCCACCAGAGAGGCCAGGACTCGATAAAAAAATAATATGACATAGGAAGGAAATTTTATCATCTTGAATTCCAACATTGGTTAACATGTTAGTTCTGAACGTATTGAAAATGTTATTGGAGAAAAGTTGTGCTATTATCATATATCATGTCTCCATTGGTATTTATTTATTTATCGAAGGGGCACACATCTCTTCTCATAGACACAATTAGTTCAACTGTCACTTTAGATCATTATACATTGAGTTGGAATACAGGCAGTCATCAAATGTTTAGATTCTATATTTTCTATGGGATTTTTAGGCTGGTTTTATTACATGTGGTTCCAGAAATTAAATTAATGGCATGCCATTATTTTTGCTAGCTCCGTGAATCTCGCCATTTCTGGATTCCGATTTTTGATCGAGTGTGCTCGCCACCATTTCAACACCACTGACCTGCGGTATCTCCATTCTTATAAAATATTTAAATGTTTTGTGCACATACAGAGTGTCAACTTGATAGTTATCCTATAATGTATGGCTCCTAATGCCTAATGTCGGCGCGCAGCACGGAATATGCATTATCTCATAAAAGCCGTCATGTTATTAGGCCTAAGCTTTTGACGTCAACGCTAGCTATCAGACATATTCTTGCGTCCCTATAAGCATATACTGTACATGTTCGTATACATGCACATCTACGTGCTCTATACATTTCGTGGCTGGTGGACCATTTGTGTTTGAGCTGCTTCTTCGCCGCATTGTATTTATTTGGAGTGGGTGGTTTAAATGGAGGTGTTGGTGGCTGTACAAAAATATGCTCACTGTCGTGAAGTTGTAATCCACGAGAACGCGTCAACTCAACATTCAAAGAGCAAAAATGTGTTATCCGTAAAATTGGCACTTCCCTCCCTAACTACGCGCGTACATCAAATTAACAAATTTGTGTGTTCCCATTTTATGTTCGCGTCTGAAAACGTCTGTAAATATAAAATTAAATTACGTGTTTGGCTAAAATCGGAAGGATATTGTGATATATTTTGCACCCACAAATAAATTATTTCGCTTGCATTACAGAATATATTGTAATGAAGTGGTGAAAATGTTTCGTTAAATATGGAAGATTATATTTGCCAATCTTTCGTTGGCCAACTAACATAAGTGAAATGAAAGAATGCACGTACGGTTATCAGTAACTTATTGAGACAGATCAATAGGCTAGTCCATATATGATCCGAAAGCTGGGTGGGGCCATTTCAATGCACCTTGCAATTTGGTAAATGCGGGCTATTATAGGGCTTAAGCGGACCGCTAGATAAACAACATTTTTGTCGTGCCCTTATTTTATTTATCGTAACGTGTTGGCTCTTTCAGCAAAGGTGTCCAACTAACATAAGTGGAGTGCCGCTGTAGGACCGGCGGGTCAACAAATTAGTAAAATGAACTTGTTTATGTCGCATCTCTAACCTCATCATGTGCCCTGACTACTTGGGCTTAGTGTGTGGTGTTGACAAGCAAATAAAATTTTGATTGCTTGGCCATCTATCGCACCGTTGTTAACCCCTTACCCATATGTGTTGACCCAAACGTATCATTATTTAATACACATTCTGACAATTCAACATATACATGTATGTGTGCGATTTTCTTCTAGCAATAGCTGCTGCTTAAATTGTGGATATTTCATCAACACAACTGAAATAAGTTGACTTCGACAGCTGTAATATAGAAAAATTTGCTTTGAGTTACTTACGAGAACTCAAGTATTAATTTCGTGTCGTTTTGAAATCTAAGATATGCGAAATATGTTGAGATTGTCACTTATTCTACTTTTTAAAAGCTGAATAATTCCTTTATTTTTGTATTCCCAATCAACTGTAGTCAACCGCACTATAGGCGTTCTGTACCCCTCATGGTGCTTAGGCACTATGCGAGGGGCACGTCCAGTACCCCCGGGATCGAAATTTTCGAGAGCCCGCGCCGGGAATCGAACCCGGGACCGCCGAAACCACAGTCAATCGCTAAACCAACAGGGCTACGGCGAGTCGTACCTTTCTTGTACAGGTATTCGTTGAACAGCTTGTGTTTCCAATTCGCATATATTTCATATGTTTCATTTATTTCTTAAATTTTTCAATTTAATTCAATGTTCTTACTCTTATGATCTCGTCCAGAGATCTTTGTTATAATATTTTTAATGTTTGGCGGAAATAGTTTTTAGTTTTAAGTTACAATGGAAGGACAAATGATGTAGATTGCCTTTATGACCTTCCCATTTGTTGTCTAGGTTTGTTTCTGGTGAACTAAAAATTTGACGGTTCATAAATGGATATGAACGGCTCGTACTGTACGAGAAGTCTAGACTTTGGTTGGTCCACAGGCTCATCGTTAGTGACAGTTGTGTTCGCGCAAATTTAAAGTGATGCTTTTTAATATTAATGCAATATGGAGCTCATGGATAACGCACCTATGCCTACATTCGGCAAGTTATCTTCAATCGTGTTGGTGTAGCGTGTTTGTCTACGCGGGCCCACACGATCGTGGATTCGAATCCGTGAGGTTGTCAGTGAAGTGGAAATAACGGTTAGACTTTTTTTCAGCGGTATCACGATTATTTCTTTTAAATAGCCGATGTGAATAAATTCATGGCTTGGACATTCTTTCGAGTCCGTGAACTAAATCCATGTTTTCGAATAGGTACATGTTTTCAAGTTGATGCACTGTCGCGAAACTGTTTCGCATTATCCATGGCGCCGTCACACGACTGCAGAGTAAATTAAGACCTCTTCACAAAAACACTGAACACTGACTCGGAAAGCATTTACGCCGCTTTTCAATACGGTGGCATTCGGTCTCAATTTTTGTGTGGGCAGGCCTTGGTTCGGTAGGCAGTCTCGTAATTTCGCCCCCCCCCCTCCTCCTCCTCCCCAAACAACCTATTTCTTTCCGTCTCCCGCCCCACCCACCTCTTCCTTATGGCGCATTCACAACTTATTAGATCTTGCGCTCGATGGTTGCGTCATTTCCAGGTTCCACGCGTGGTTCCATCAGCAAATGGGCTTTATGGACGTGCGCAATTTTTTTTTTCGTCTCGTTTTTCATTTCCGTTTTTCGGATTTCGATTTTTCTTTTAAATCGAATGTGCAGGACGGAGAAGCGATTGAAGTTTCTCGATGCCTTTTCAATGTTACAATGATTTTGTCGATGTACGTTTTGATTCGCGCCGAGACGAGACATAACGTCCTTGACATTGTCTTGTTATTAAGATTCTTGAAAATATCGCATTCAGTCTTCAACAAGAATTTTTCAATTGAATTTACTGCGACATGGATTTTTTAACATTAACTGTAGTGTAATCACTACAGGAGTTTCTGCAACTCTTGGTGCTAAGGCACTATGTGAAGGGCACATTTTCACCAGTACCCCGGGATCTAATAATCAAGAGCCCGCGCCGGGAATCGAACCCGGGACCGCCGAGCCACAGTCAGTCGCAATACCGACTGGGCTACGACGAGTCGTACTACTGGGTTTTTTTTGCATTCCCAATCTGTTGCATAGTAGAAGACTTAAAGATTTGTCTATTCAATACTCCCTCCCTAAGTTGCTATTCCAATTTAGTAATTGCCAATGGTGCGTCAATTTAAGACCATAGGCCTTATCGCTAGACCTTTCCTACTTTGGCAGGTGATGGGAGATTTCAGTTGTCGCCGCCAGTGACGCTTAATGGGAGAAAGTAATCCTATCGATTGCACCATCGTTAGTTTAACATCAGGTTAAGAGAACCGCCACCAGAATGCACAACCTGCCACACATAAAATCCATTTTAATTTCGTTTCGCTTTTGACAAATTAGTGCAATCCATTCGCCTTTACTGACGAACATTTAAAGTGAATCGTATATAGCATTAAAAATTGAGTGCTAATCAATTCCGAACATTAAAGTCCATGAGTCGAGCCAGCGAGTCTGCATACATTTAAAAAAAATAGAATCTCTTGCGAAAAGCATCTTTGCGAATCACGTGCAGGTCGGGATTCTGATACAGTTCAGTATCGTTCCCACACTTCAGCCAGCCGAATAATTACTTAACTGCTGTAGCCCATCCCCCCTCGCTCATACCTTGACGTTAGATTCGCCGTGTTACTCGCTTTTTCGCTAACGGGAAGCTCCCCCATGTGGCTTGCCTGCATTAACAATTTTCATGAAAAGTCAAGGTTTACCCCTGGGTTTACCACCACCACCCGGCTCACTGCTTCGCATGTGCGGTCTTCTTCTGCATTCATTTGAATCACTTTAGAATGTCGTTACGCGAAAGCTCGGCACTAATCCAGACTTTGTGGAAGATGGGAATTACCTTCTTGGAGGTGTGTGGTGGAAGTTGCATATTCAACAAAATTTGTTGGCAGTGTTGGCGGGGTTTTAGACCCTAGGCCTAGCTGCAGATGCCAGAACTATTTTTGAATGCTAGCGCTATTCCAATCCATAGTCAGTTGCCACACTTTCCTTACAATACGCAGTGTTTTTTTTTTGTTTTTTTAATGGCTGAATTCAGATTGCTTTTATTTGCAAATTGTCAACCACGTCTGCTCAATTTGTTTGCCACCAGTCCGGACTACAGCCCCAGTACATACACTTAGTTCTAATTCATCGTACCCTCCCAAATGTCTGTCAAACGTAGCGCCTCTAGCCTGGCGTAATGGGCACACTAAATTAATTTTCAGTTTTGCTACACTAGCGCTTCTGGCGGTTTTACGAAGTAGCCGCAGTAGAACTTGATTCGGGCCTCATATGGACAATCGCCCGCCCTACAGCGTAGTTTCCATTGTAGAAGTGCACGACGAAGCTCATCCTGGTCGAGTTTTGGTTACTCCTCTTGAGATGCTGTCCAAAGGTGGTTGGTCGGTGTTTTCTAAGTGCCCGCTTGAACAGTCCGAAAGCCCAAAGTCCATGTGGGTGACGCTGCATCTGTTGATTTAGCCGTGATGCTGCTCAAAGACGAATTGAAATCGAAATCCAATGAAAATTGCAGACATTTTCGTTTTAAGAAGAGAAATAAACCATTTCCAATAAAAATCGGAATATAGTAGATTTGATGTCCGATAGTAAGACACTTTTAATCCGTCAGGTACAGAGTGAAAATAAAACACGAGGTGGATATTTGAAAATATTTTCGTTTTAGCTTTGAAAGTGATGTAGGATTTTATCCTGAAAGAAATGACATACAATAAGTTTTCGATCTTGAACATTCTACCGAATTCTATAGACAGATATTCTGAGGAATGGTGGAATCTATAGACAGAGTTGATTTTTACCTTTGATTCGAGCTTTCGGAACATGAGCATTACATTACAAAAACATGCATATCTTGTTTATCGCGTACCCTGATTAAATCGTTATAGTTACAGGGTTGTATTTGCCGCCCCCCCTCCGCTCAATCTTCGACCTTTGCTTTGGCGTTTTGGCCGACCAGTCCCCCTACTGGTCGGGTTGACCCCCCTGCTCTGTGCTCTGGTCACGGCCACATGTGTTACTGCCAATAATTGAAAATCGTCAATACGAAAACATTTTATGGATTTTATTATCCGAGCTTTGAATGCCAGTTTCAAATTTTTGCGCTACGCACAATTTCATATAATTAAGTTTATATTTTCATTTGTGCATAATTTTGGCGCATCAAATGATTATTAACTTTGCAGCTTTAAACAAAAATCATTAGATTTAAAACATATGTGGGTTTTTTAATGTGCGTCGCGCAGAATTAACTGTTCAATCCGATATAATTTCTCAATTACTTCAGAAACTTTTACTGTCTAAATTTAATATTTTTGCGCTGCGCTCAATTTTACTTTTTTTCAATCTATAATTGTTTAATCAATAATTAATGAAATTTCGTAATGTTAATTATCACTCACAATTAATTTTACCCAAAAATGCAATGCTAGTTTCAATATTATTGCACTATGCGCAATTTCCGTTTTTTAAATTGATATATTTTATTAATTTGAAAAATTATTTCTCGTAATTTACTTCAAGCAAAAATTATAATGGTTTGAAGGCAAGTTTGTTTTGAGCGCGTAAAAATGAATGTAGACTTTTGGGGCACTTTTTTTTCCACGTCGACTTCGCATTTATTGTTCTACCCAATTTTTTTAAAGACTATGCTTGTAATTCTCGAGTTTTGGATATATAGCCGTCTTTTCATCAGCGTCTTTCTAAAAAGAAGACTATAAATTGATCATCAATCAATGACACCGCGTTCGGCAAACGGAGCCAGCCGGTCATCGTTGACCTCAAGTTCTACTCCAATCTCATGTTTGCCAATACAGCCATCTGGACAACAACAGCAAATCTGGAAGTGTATGCAAAATCCAGGCCAAGCCATCAATTATTTCTTGCTCCAATCTATGACTACATGTCTTATCACGGTGCTGTTTGATGATCGCGGTCGCGACGCTGGGTTTGCAAATTTTCCTGCCAGCTGACGTGTCGATTCGACTATTGTGATAATCGGGGATAAGGAGAAGAAAAAAATAGTTTTTTGGGGCAGCGGCACTAATGCGTCATTCCAATCAGCCATTATTAGACGGTGTTAAGTGTTGATTGCAGCATCATATCTGCCACAAGTCGCATAACCTACGTTTTCTATACATCCGTGTCCTATGCTTGCCTCTCCAAAGAGATGGATCGATAGTTTCTTAAAAAGGATTTTGCAATTTATTTTCCAAATGGTGAAAATGCTGAGTGAATAGAAATACATGAATTCTTCTGTTAATGGTACAATAAACTCAATTGCCGTCGAATTTGGTTTGGCTTTTACTCTCGCCCATTTCTGTGGGCTTGCATTTGGAGCAAAGTATCAAGGGGCGCTGCAAACTCAGTTGTCATTAAGACACGCTGCGGCCTTTTGGAATGAATGTCATTAGGCGTTTGGTGATTGAGAGCGGAGGGATTTATGAGGCTCGACACGTCTTGTTCCGCAGGATGTGACCGTTGGTGCGTACTAGTATGGACCAGACCAATTATTATAAGCAAATATGAAGTTTGATTAGCCGTGACTCAACCAGCGAGTTAGGAACGTTTTTGTGTGTTTCCTAAGAAATATGCACAATTAATTAAAACAAAGTCATGTTTTTATTTCTAAAAATCGGAGCGTTTCTGAGTATGGAATGAATGATGTATCTTGCCAAAATTGAGCATCTCTTGTAATTTATTGTGCCAATCCTAAAAGATATTCAAACAAATTATCACAAATACAATCACTACTTAAACTGTTCGTGCTCATTACAAGATTTAAGGTCGTTTAATTCAATGCTGAATTCAGTTTATCGCTTCTTGTATTTTGACTTCTGAATCAAAGAAATATAATGGTTGTCGCCAGTAAATGTTTATTTCTTGTTAGATAGGAGAATACGTTGTTTCACAATAGCGATATCTGATAAGCGCTGAATATACCAATAGCAAGCCTAGGCAAAATAACCAAATCGAGGAAATGCTGTTGGACCTCCTTAACAGATAGTTCAAAAGAATAAGTATAATATATCGTTAACTGTACCATAGTAGAATACAGGCAGCGCCTTAAAAACTAACTATGTATCGCAGAAAACAAATAT
>JAQGBY010005443.1:0-14638 GCA_034698785.1 Mycogona germanica | reverse complement strand
GCGCCGGGAATCGAACCCGGGACCGCCGAAACCACAGTCAGTCACTAAACCAACTGGGCCACGACGAGTCGTACTAACTTAACTTAACTCATAAACATGCGAAATGGACGCCACGATTTTTTGTCACGCCTGATCTATGGGTCCAGTTTATGGGGTGCTGCTTCTAAGGCCTGCCAGTTCTTGTTGGTGGCGATGGATAGAATAGAGATCGCGTGCTGCCCGGCCCCCGTTGTACACTTCGTAATCCGGACTCGCCTCTTTGTTTCCTTTTTCATTTACTGCCTAGTGTTGATTCCGCGAGACCGACGTGGCGGCCGAAAATTGAATTAAACCGACCAAATCTATATATATATACGGCCGTTAATTGTACTATATCCTTGTGTGGCGGTCGTGCTCCCCCTTCCCTCCACCACCCGGCCCCCTCCCCTCGTCCTCTTTCTCCATACACCACCAGCGAGACACCGACGCGTGTGGAATATCTCTTCGATCGACGCGCCCACTTGCCAATCCCCACCCCTCCAACACACGACTTTACGCGCCATGTGTGCTCAAGGATCGAGTGTGTGTGTGTGTGTCCGATCGGAAATCGGCTTGTAATTGTTCGCCAGGGCATACATGTATATATACATGCATATATCGACGCGCCGTCCTTGTATGTGTCGGATCAGAGTCTGCTCTCTCCGAACAGACGCTCTGATTTTGCAAGCTCGGATCAACCGTCGAACGATTATTTCCGGTTCAGTTCCGCGACGAATTGGCCAAATCAGAATTGATACGAAGTACAGTAGAGCTTCAACTGATGCTGTGATTGATTCCAGCATTCGGAATACAAATGATTCATGCCCCTGATCTGAACTGATAAAATAATTGGATATTCTACGTCCATTCCACGCCATTTAAATTTAGTAACGCGGATTTCTGTCAGATGGTTAGATTGGTCTTAAAATGTCCGAATTTGTACAATAGGTTTAGTCGTGGGGAAGGATGGTTAGGTTGCTTTTGGCAGAACACCGTAAATGAACCGTGGCTATGCGAGAGTGTCGGTTTTCGTTTGGAACCCGTGTATTTAATTAAGAGCGGCGAGAAGCACAGGAATTGTGTAAGGGGAGGGCGGTTCAGCTAGGGTGGCAACGGCGCATCTATATCCATCCTCCCCTGGAGACCCTCCCTTCCGCCATCTCTTCTAGAAATTACGTGTGTAGACTAGCGTGTTATTGGTGATCTCGCCCGATCGCTTCGACAGTTTCATCAATATTAGCGTTTTCGCGTTTACGGATCGTCGGTTATTGGTTATACTGTCCAATCGAAGAGCTCTTCCAACGAGGTGAATGAGCTAGAGTGCGTGAGTCCTTGTCGTTTGCCTTGTCCAGATCCAGTGACGCCATTTTTTCTAATGACGAAACAGTGCCGAAATGGCGCAAAGCCGCCATATTGTTTTCACCCAACGCAGCTGTGTCCAGACCTTATAGTCGTCCGGTGGGAACATTCGTGTTTCCAATTGTTCAAGTGGTCAACAACAATGAAGCACTTCAAATAGAATTGTCAAGTTTATGATTAGTTCGCTACTCGAATGAAGCTTGATTAGATTTTTGGTCCTCGACAAATGTACGAGCAATAAAGTTGCCATTTGGAAAATCTCAAGGACCAATATACGAATATTTCGTGTTGTTTTTTTCTTCTTTTTCAATTGAGCGGTTTGCTCTACACAATTTGTGTACGCAATGTCAGATAAAAGACGCGATTTGTTGGCTCACTGGATTGAACAACTAACTTGGTTCTTTTAGCATCGGACATCATTTGATTTATTTGTATTTTCTATTTAAATGACTAATTTACTAGTGTTAAAAAGGTAATCGTGAAATCGGCTAGGCTCACCAACAATCAAAATCGTGGTTGCACCTCAGTATTCGGTTACATCCGCCTTATCATTCGATATCTTAGCAATGCAGATCAGGATCCTCGCCATTGAGATTCAATGTGGCGAATTTGGCGCGCGTGTCATGTCCTCTCCGATGGGTGTGTATCCTTCTGAGACCTCTCAAATTTTCTCTTTTTTCCTGGACTTTTATAAGTTCTGACGTGAACAAAGTTTCTACTCAAGTAGATCTAACTTTTTTTCAAGTTGGCTGACGCCTCCAAAATTGCGGTGAGGCCCAGTACCACATTGCAGTTGACACTCGAGTAGCTGATCCATAGTTCTTGGATTCCATAGGCGCTTTGGGAGAGTTCGCTCTCCAAGCACACCTAGGTGTGTAGGGAGGATCTCAGAAGGATACGAGATGTGCCAACGGTGTGTTGTCATCGCCTCTATACTAGATTGATTTCGCGTTTTATATCAAGTCCGCCGTGTGAGGAGGCGAGGGCGACCGTTCCTGCATCAGCAAGTGGGTCGAATCTTTGCCATCGCCACCATTCCGTGTTCCAGAAGTGTTAAGAGGGAGAGGCGGGGGGGTGTGGAAGGAGGGAGATTGGATCGAACATCCCCGGAGGACGCGTCTGTAGTTCGGCGAGGAGAGAGACCGTTGATTTCCGACCGACAGACCACCATCAAAAGGCACGTTTTCGCGTCGGTGTCTCCTGGGGGCGCGTCGGATGATTTCCATATTCGTGGCACTTTTTTATGTGCCGATCGAGAAGACGGATCGTGAGTTCAACTCTTTTCCCGACTTTTGTGGGGGGTGGGGTTGCACTTGCCAGACACGTACGCAAGTTGGTGGGAAAAAATGAAGAAAAAATTGCGAAGACGTTGTGTTGGTTGGTGTTATGGTCGCACACTTTCTGAGTGACATTTATCGTGTCTTTTGGTAATTCGCGGAAATCTCTGGTAACATTTTCTCAGCCTGCTTTTTTACGAGCATGGTTTCACCCCGGATTCTTCGAAAGCGCGCAACCAGGCTATGCGTCTCTGTTGTCAGTGGTTGCTCACATCATGCTTATCATAGCGCGGTGGTTGCTGCAAGAAACTTGGCAAAAAGGAGCGGCAATGAACCTGAAACACTTCCAAGATATATATTTTTTTTTTTGGAAAACATGTGATTCTCGTCATTTCTGATGACACGTCGTACTTTGCATCCGAAGTGTCTGTTAGAATTTACTTATTTTTCAATCTATCCCCCGCCCCCTGCGTCCCACAATTCTGACGCAAGAACGAAACCTTCGCTCTCCGTAATCAACTCATGGCACAACAACCTAAAAAGCGCGCCTTGAGACGTCAGATTCGGAACAGAAGACCTTGATGTTAATTCACACTGAAAAACCCACAAAAGACGAAAACTATTGTAACCTGTCGCATGACAGGAGCGTCTACTATAGAGTCGTCCACGCAGAAGAAAACTTTTTCACCACCTTTTTGTTCAACCCCTATATACGCAATGTACATGTATGTGCACACTTAGAGAATGACTTTTTCGAGTCTGCATACAACTGGTATATATACAAATATATATATATATATAAGTAAGGCCGATGCAACGCTGTATTGGCTGTGTGGGGCGACGGGTGGATCGGGGACGAGTCGTGTCCTGGCGCGCGTATTTCCAATTGTAAAGCGGGTTATTTGTCGTCGATTGCCTGTTTATACGCGCGCGGGACGACTCGATTGAATTAGAGACGGCCGCCTGGGAGTTGGTGGGGGATGGGGTCGGGTGACATTCGGCGAAGCTGCTGCTGCATTTCAATTGACATTCAGCGGACATAAATCTATCGTC
Organism: Mycogona germanica; assembly: GCA_034698785.1. Classification (NCBI taxonomy): domain Eukaryota; kingdom Metazoa; phylum Arthropoda; class Diplopoda; order Chordeumatida; family Chordeumatidae; genus Mycogona; species Mycogona germanica. The sequence continues at coordinate 10,931 of JAQGBY010005443.1, read as the reverse complement.
GTCGTCTCTCTATCTCTCTCTAGCCAACATCGGGCGCGCTCGCCTTTTGGAGTCATCGTGTATGTAGAGTGGGGGGGGGGCGAGCGTGCCGTTTCGTGTGGCCCTGACTCTGCGTTGACCTATTGCTGTAATTCAGTCGAGTTTGCGTCCGCGGGGAGGTTAGGAGGTTGGGGGGGTGGTAGAGCTGATTCTAGGTGGGCCGTTCTCGTTCACCAAATCGAATTTCGGGATTTCAATATTGGTGAATTTCTTATGCGTCATAAATGCAGCGGGTGATGCTGAATTCGACTGTGTGGTGGCCTCAATTTCCGCTCGGCGCTGCGCTGGAATTTTTACGGAAGCTGGCTATTTAGTCAGGATAGCAAGTAAGTAGCAAGTAAGTAAACTTGCGAAAATTTCAGGGCAGTGCCGAACGGTAGAGGAGCGGTGTGGCGAATTCCAGAAATGATTAATTATTAAGTTTCGTACATGTCTGGATTTTAACACACTCCCAGACCTCTTGCAATTACGATCAGTACGTCACGGAATACACATATTGAATTGATATTATATGAACTGAATGTGTTAAAATTTCCTTCTGCTAAAGAAAATAAGTGTAAATTTATTATAAAATTGATTTTTTTCGCCGATTCAGTCCCTCAATTAAATTCTGAAATCAATTAGTCACACATACCTAACTCATGAAATAAAATACTACGTGATGGCTTCAACCTGGTTACCTTTTGTATGAACGACTTATTTTCAACGAGTTGTAACCTAGTGGCATTACATAGCGACAACATTTACTTTTCCAATCCAATTTTGTTTGTAATTATAAATTCTTAGCTTACCCCTAACAGTTTCAGATTGTTTTAACAGAAGTTTATTTATAGTAGATCATTTCCGATTGAAATCGAAAATCTGAAATAGAATGTGGATTTCATTCGCGGTGGACACCACGACAAATTTCTGTGGCCCCATTTCTCGTCATTTCGTCCAATTCTGCACGTCCTACTAACTTGCTTGTTTGTGCTTACATTTGCAGTCCATTGAACTTGCCTTTGTGATCGGGGGAGTGAGGGCGAGTCTTTGGTGGTGATGTGATGGAAATAGGAGGTTTGAATAAGGCGGGGAGGGGAATCCACCGTGACGAAGAAAGAAAAAGATCCACATCCACGCCCCCGTCACACAAATGGGCCAATTTTAAACAACGACATTTGTCGGTTCGTCTCTGGCTGTTAGTTACGGCGTGACCCCGGGGGTGGGGGAGGGAAGGGGAAGGGAACTCACCCGAGCCATTCCAGCTTCAACGTTCGGTCTCCCCTCTATAAATTTGATTTAGTCAAATTTGGGCTTCGTTGTCGGCGGTTCGGTAGAATGTGTCGGAGTTTTTTTTATTCTTTCTTTTCTTGTTGTGTGTGTGTGTGTGTGTGTGTTCGGTGAGCGCCGCGCGCGCCGCCTAGGGAAATCTTCTTCGATAAGGAACGAGCGCCCCCCTGGGGGGCGGCGGCCACCGCGAAAACGCCAATCAACTCGAATAACGTTCGAAGCTCGATTGGTGGCGGTGGTGGTGGAGGGAGAGACCTTAAGCCTGGCGTACATTTCATTCGGTACGGTGCTGAGCTGGGGTTTTGTTATTTGTACCCCCCGACAGGAGCTATATATAGGGTTGGAGTTAGTTAACGAAATCGTTGAACAAACACGTATTGTAGGTGCGGAGTTTGTGATCATGCTGAACTGAAATGTCGTTTCACTGATGAGGTTCTCTCTCGTTCTTTCAAAAATTCGAATTCAGGTTGATCTATTTGATCGGAATGTCACTCACAATCAGTATCTCCCTTCCAAAATCAGACTAATCACTTCAGTCGTTTGGCATTTGAAAATTGAACTGATCTGATTTCCAATTACAATTTTCGTGAGCGCTCAATCCATAATCATAGTTTTCGAAAGAGCGGATTGAAACGCAAATCGTATTAAAGAAAGTGCTCTGCTATTACTATAGCGTTCTCAGTAAAATTCATTCATAAAAGAAAATTGCAAATCTGCATTCGGCGTTAGCTAATAGAACTTCTGAATTCTAGACCTTCTGTCTTTTTTGTGACTGTCAGTGCGCACTAGGATTTGAAATTGTGGTGCTGAGGGTATAGACGATTTTTTGACCGACTTGGTCTGCGACGTGCAAATTAAACATTCGATTTTACCCGAACTTCGAACGCGAGTCTGGGTTGCCACTGCCACGTCTTTGAACATTCAATGTTTTTTATTGGCTTCGTTTTTTCTGTTATCTAGAGCGACAGCAACTGCTGTAAGAAATAAAAGTAACAAAATTTCGTTCGTCTTTTAATATATATATATATATTATCTGTCGTTCTATGTAGTCAGACGCCGTTATCGCCAAATTTTTTAAGTCAACTTAGAAGTGGGGGCCTCCTTGGTTGTGCAAGAAAGTTTGTATTTGGTATCGGATGTGTTCCGCTAATAAGGGGAAAATCTAATCTAAAAATGTTACTAAATCGAAGCAAATGTTGCCGTCTGCGTCTGCAAATGTTGGTTACTCTGTATTGTACAGCCTATATAGCTTGCTTGCGTGAACCTTTTAACAAAAAATACTTTTTTTCCCGCCATCATTCCCCTTTCCAAATATTTGTAGTTTTCATATTTATTTTCATTTCAAATTGAAGAAAACTCCTCCTGAGAACTACGCCTAAAACTATTTTTGCTGGATCTGGATGACGTATTTTTTGCAGACGTTCAAATGATCGAGTTATCTGTTTGGGCCAGAGGTAATGGTGCTCTCTGGTTATCAGTTCCAGGATGATCGGTTGACCCACATTATAAGAAAATATATCTGCAATGGAAATATATTATCCAGGCGAAATATGTTCCCAAATTAAATAAATCTGATTTTTTTAAATAAAATACAAAGAATATGTTACAGATTTAATTTGTTTGACTTTGAAAGTTTTATTTACTCTGGTGAATTGTTGTCATATTTAAATATGACTTTGTTCGATGTTTGGTTCAAGCGCTCCCAGCATTGGGGTGACCAGCGGTTTTTGACGGTTCGGTGCACCATTTTGAGACGCCTCTATTTTCAGTGTATATGTGGTTTCCTTCCGCTTCTGAATGATGCCCACGTCTAGCGATAGCGGGTGTTGGCATGAAAATTCTGCTGTTCTGCGGCGGCGCGCCTCGGGGAATTAGTTCCTCGGAATAGCGCCAATGAAATAGAAAGTGTAACGATGTATGAGAGCAACAAAAAAGAAGTACCGTAAAAAAAAAAATTCGTTAGACATTTTTTTTTGTGGCGTCTTTTAAAACTCGATAAATGTGTTCTTATCTGTAAAGTCGAAACTTTTTCTTAGTGAAATATTTATTGAACGTGTAGATAAAGTATTCTATTTTTTCTCTCTCTCTCCTCCCCTGCCTATCTCCCTTCCTGTCAATTTCGCTGAATGTTTCCCGGAGCCAAAGCGCGCACACGAGAGAGAGAGAGGGAACAACGGAATTGGGGGAAAAGTAATTTTGACGTGGTTTCTTGTCGACAGTTATTTTATTTTTTTGAAACGCGCACGCTCTTCGACTTACTGGTTTTGTCTTTAGGGCTCCGACGGTTGGTGAGTTTTTTTTTTTACGACGAAGTAAATTCGATTTTCGCATTTTTTAGTTGCAGTTTGTTTGTTTTTGCCAGAGTGGTTCCAACCCTGTGTAGCGTTATCTTGTTTTTCATTTAGTTTGCGGCTTACACTACTGTGATGAGTAGTTGTCTGAGTGAATTAAAATTTCCTGGTAACTCTATAGTAACACTGTAGACCTTATTAATTATATTTGTTAAATTTTATTTGTTAGAGATTATTAAATTACTGGCGAGTTATCTGATAAGTCATGCCGCGTTGTAAATCGCGGTAAGTCATGTACAGCCCACCTGGGCTGATCTCAAATTTCCAACGTGACGTCGTCGTTTCTCCCAGTCGTGTCCTGGGGTTTTCCGGGCTTTACCCTTTCTTTACTATAAACTAAAACCTGTTTATGCACATGCTATTTTTTATACATGAACATTTCCTACGACACGTCAAATATTTGCGAAGATTTGCGAAGCGTTCAAGGAAGAAGCACGATTTGAAGCCATGATGATGTGTTTCATTTTAACGAGGGAATTTTTTGGAAGTCACAAGGTCTTGTGATGTTTTTTTTTTGTTCTTCATTTTGGAACAGGTATTCGTATATTAAAAATGTTTTGGTTGTTGTCCCTCAGATACCAGATTCGAAATTAACGCTAGGTCACGTTGTAGACATCTTGACCTAAGCCATTATCATATTGTTTTTAATTTCAATGTATATTTTTATATTTTATTAATCTTCACTCCAAGATCGCTCTTCCGGGGTTCCTTAACTGCGAATCCTTACTGTGGTGCTTCTGTAGGGTTTCGCATAAATATTTCACTTTTGGGGTTTGTTTAAATTTGAGGCGCTGGTTGCACCAATGCATGTGTTACGTTCGACATAATTGTCACGATGAAATTCTGAAATCATCTAATTAGTCAAGTAATAGCGCTACAGTCGCTACATTTATGTTGGAAATCGAATTAAGCACAATTTTGTTGAGTCTGTTAAATGTAATATTCGGGCTTAAAATACAATTTCATGGCTGTTTGACAACTTCAGATGGGTACAGTAACCTCCGCCATTATCAAATATAAATCTGCGTGTAAGTCGTATTTTTTTTCTTGTGTGATGAGGAGCAGGGAAGCACGTACTGAGTGGTCCACACAACCTTAACGCTTTTTTCACAGTAGATATAGCTACAAGTTATAGCTACGAGGCAATAATAAATTTCGAGTCACATTTACGAAACTTCAGGGTACATTCAAAGTTCTGCCCGCACTCTATGTTTTAAGGATCAACAAAATTATTTAACCATCAACTATTCGACTTTATTTTCGTATTGTACTGAATATTTTGTCGAGTTCTTGCCGTTCTAGGAGTTTTCATGTTGGATGCTTTATGGATGCGAGGAAAATTACATTTAATGAAATTCAGTACTTTGAGCATTATTTCGAATTACCACAGCAAATCCTCTCGTACCTTAAATCTAGTTTCCACAAATGACGGCAACACCAAAAATCATAAATGGGGGAGGGGATAAATGACAAACGGGAACTGCAGTTTTAGCCTCCAGCACACCAGGTGGCAGCATCTGCAGCAGCCGTTCTTATACTTTAAATTCACTGTCTCGAATTGTCTTTAATCCATCTCTGCATGTGTCTTCAGTACACTATGTTAGAACACAGAAAGGAACAATAAGTAGCACAAATAAAAATGTTGTTAGTTCCTTTTTTTAGTTTTCCGCTGCATAATCAGCCAATTTCCATCGTTCCCCTGCGGGCTCACTTTTTTTTTCTAAAACACCATTCTGGTCTTTCCTGAAGCGAATTAATTGTACGTCTCTCGAAATACTGGCTGGTACACTGAGCACAATGTTAATGTCTCTGCCGGGATTCTATCAAGAGTACGCTAACCATCCAATTACTGCACATTTTGGTAGATATTTTATCCTACAAAAAATGTATGTCTGGCGTTATGTGGATTTTTAATGATACTGCATTGCCATAATCAAGCCTCCAAGATACTTGTGCCGATAATTAATTATGGTGCTAATTAATTATTAAATGCTCAGTGTGTATTGGAAATTCGAAATGACTTTCCCATGCCTGTTGTCCCTTCTCAATTTAAAAATTAAAGTCAAACTGATCCCAATTCCAACGAACGAATGCACCGAGATTGGAATTACAACCAACATTCGTTTGTTTTTCAATTTAAGAAAAATATTTATGGAATGAGTTTGGAACGAACTATGCGTCAAATGTATTCCATTTGGGATATGCACTCTGTACTTGGGAGCTTAGAAAAACATCATAATTTAATTCGCTTTGGGGCGCAGCTTTCTAAAATAATATAAACTCTTGTTAAAGGTTACTCGAACGTCGCGTTTCGTTACCAAAATTATGCGGTAGAAAAATATGTCGTCGAATACGGATTTCGGGGATTTATTCGATTGGCAGCATTTATTTTCCATACAATTGGCCTCTGGCTACTGCAGCTCTACAGTTTGGGATTAATTATTCTCTTCCAACAATAACAATCAACTGGTTTCGATACTGTGCGTGCTTTAATGAAGACCAAATGCAGTTTCGTTTCAGAGAAAATATTCTTTGATTCTGTCCTTCCTTTTGTCTCGGTGAACTTGTCTGAAATTAACTTTTTTAGATATGATAAAAATTCGGCGTAGAATTAAATTCGTTTCCATAGGTCTCAGTTGGTTGATTCAGGGATGTCCTGGATCTTTTTCATCAAGGGTATAATGGTATAATAGGCATATATATATGTTTAAATGTTTTGGTTTACTGGCTGGCCGCTAGTGTCGCCAGCGCAGTTCGCCTCTGTTAGCCACACGCACATCAACCCCAATGTTGTACCTTTTCTCCGCCGCAGTGTACATAACCATCGGGTTGCCTTTTAACCAGATTTCGGCTAGCCAATTTGCGTGTTCCCTCCGCCCGCATGACTGACGTGCAAATTTGTAGATCACCGTTCTCCCCTTTCGCCCCGGCTATGTCTATATTCATTTCGGGGTCTTCGCGATCTCGGGTTTCGACGACGGCGCGCTGGGCATCATCGACATCGTACGGATAGAAACTGGACTGTCTCAAGTTCCCTTTGACAGAAGATTTCATTGATCCCGCTTTTTTTTTATTCAACGTCACAAAATGATACAAAATTCGGATCGAACTATTTGAAATTTTTAATTGGTGTGACGCGAACTTATGGGACCCTCACATTGCTCCTGCAATATTCGAGGGTCCTAAACACTTTGATTGCAATAATGTATGTTTGTCATCGTTAGAGAGTATGTTTAATAACTAATAAGCAAAAGGGGAATTTAAAAAATGTTATAACAAAATAAAATATTCGTTCAAGTAACACCGAGTCCCTCTTACAATCAATCCCTTGGTGAACAAATGGGTAAAGATGGCTTCCCCAAATTCAATTCACGAATATCTAAAGTTTCCATCAATATTAAAGTATTGGTTCTTTTCGAAGTTCGCCACTTCACACGAATTTCAATAAAAGTATAAGTCGACCCGGACCTGTCGCTTTTTGAATAGAAATGGTTTCCACTGGTTGCCTTCGGGAGCTCTGATAAATACTTATATTTCAATTTATCCTATCTCAAATTTAATTCGCTTTAAGCGCAGTTTTTTTTAAATATGTTTTGTTTAAAGTTAGAGGTTTGATTGTGTTGTGAGTTGCTCCATTTTACGATTCGCTTGTAGGAATCGATTTGAAAACTTCCGGCGTATTATTCCAAACCTAAACAAAATGGCAAATCCATTAATCAAAACGAGAATAGCTTCATCTTGTGAATGGACCGAATCTTTTTACCCTGGACACTGCACGACCTGTACTTATTTTCAAATAACATTGGGCGAGACAAGTCAAGGAATCGATTGAGGAACAGCTACCTACGTCTGCGCTCAAATCTAGCACCTCTTTGGTGCGGATAGATATCGGGTGTGAGAGAGTGGGGGTGGGGGGAGTCCCGCGAGCTGGCCCTCCGTGTTCACATTGGCGAGGGCGCCGCCGCCGTTAGCAGAGTAGAGCCGCCGGTTTTACATGGCCGGCGCCTGTTCCCGCGGGACCTGTCAAACGCGCCTTTGATTGGTGGTAGCCGAGGCAGAGCGGATTTAGAAGGATGATTTTTAATTGAGTTCCTCCCGCGTTTGTTGGTTTTCTCCGCGGACTCGCCGGATCTCTCTCTTTCTCTCGCTCGTTCGCTCGCTCTCTCCCGTTCTCTTCTCTTGTCTGCTCTGAATCTTCCTTCCCTCTTCCTCCTGCTCCTGCTCCTAACCCCGCCATTCCGCTTTTCCACACCCCACTCTTTCCCCACCAGCTTTTCAGACCTATAAAACGCTTCGGCCCGTTTTCGGGTTCGGCTCACTTTCAGATGTTCGCACTAGCGGAACGACATAGTTGGACCGACTGCGTGCTTTTACACCGCGATGCCTTATTTCGGATAGTCTAAAACTCTGCCCGATCTCTAGATGCTTCTACTCGTATTAATCAACATTACCTCACTGATTATTGCGAAGTTCAGTAGTGTGTCATTTTACATTCATTATTACAGAGTAATCTATATTATAATTCTAAGTTTCAATCTGTCTGATTCCGCGTTTTCTTACGATTGGCTTCACGAAACATTTCGCTGACATGACGGGGGGGCCTGGTAATTTTTCTAGTAATCAGAATAAATGTGACTGTAGAATAAATGTGACCATAGCGAATTGAGTATTGCTTAAAAATAATCTCAGGATGTTGAAATACAGTTGTACAGAGTATTTCATCAAATTTGAAAGTTACTGACCCACTTAAAAATAATCTCAGGATGTTGAAATACAGTTGTACAGAGTATTTCATCAAATTTGAAAGTTACTGACCCGGCGTAGCGCAGTTGGTTAAGCGACGTACTGTGGTTCGGCGGTCCCGGGTTCGATTCCCGGCGCGGGGTCTCGATTATTCGATCCCGGGGTACTGGTGAAAATGTGCCTCTCACGTAGTGTGCCTAAGCACTGAGAGAGGTACAGAAACTCCTGTTGTGATATACACTTCAGTGAATTTTAAAAAATAATAATAACCACTGGCTTCTTGAGAGGTCAAGGATCTTGACGAATATTCTCCGTGACAAAAGTCTTCGTCTGCATTGTTTTAGCGCAAATTGTTTTTAACCCTAGTTAATTTTTTATTAAGCGGAACTATGTGGCGGAATCCTATAAGCAAGGCGATTTTAGCGATGCTCGACATTTATTCGACTTTTTATTTATTTGACCTTTAAACTAATATCGGTCTCGTCTTGAAATTCAAGTGTTGGTCTCAGTGTGGTTTGGATAAGTGGAGATCGAAAAAGGTTTTGTTTTCCACCCTAATCGGCGCAAATATTCATACAACGAGTATATAATTACGGTATCTGACTTAGGACGAGCAACGTTCTGCGTCCCGCTCGACTCACTCGTTTTGCCATGGGTTTGGCCGGCTCACCCCGGTCGCTGGCAATCACACAATACACGCGCGTAATGCAGAATAGCCGCCCTTCGCTGCCGGTGGGGAACTTTTCGCCGAAGCCGCCAACACCCCTAACTTCGCCCCCGCATTGGCTCGCGCCGAATTTCGCGGAATGATTTTTTTATTGTTCGCTGGCTCGTTTTTACGGCGAAAGGGGATATATGGTGTGGTGCGGGTGGTTGGGCGGACGCCGTTAAGTGTCCACTCGTAACTACCGGGGTTCGAATCCCGCGTTTATTGTTCGATTACAATGGAGTCGTCGGGGTGGGGGAATTTTTCACTTTTTTATTTAACGATTTTCGTATCGATCTTGTGGGAGCGGGGAAGACTCCCTTTCTTGAAGAAAGGCGCGCTTGATCTTTTTTCAACGACAAAAAATACCTCTGCCCAGCTATGTACTTGATCCCTCGAATATCAGATTTTTTTATCGACCATATATCTTTTTTTCTACGGAAACTTTTAGGCTTGTCCACGCTTGAACATGGGCATTTCTGCTTCTTTTTTCGAGATGTGGATTTTTTTCGTTTCCAATTGGTCATTTTTCTTGTTTCCAAAGCAATTTCACGCCACGGTCACTAAAGACACGATGTGTTGCACACCTCCATTAATTGTCGCACAGGCATTTTTTCATTTCTTTTCACCTAACCCGTCTCCTTTGAGTTCACGCTTCGGACATAAATCCAAGTTATATAACCAAGAGTAGATTTTTTGGTCGTATCGGGGCCTCAACCCCAATCGCCCTATGGGCGGCTCGCACCACGTTGGCCGTTTGGGGGGGGGTGTCATTGGGTTTCAGTAATCACCGCTGGTAGCGCTATCCACCGCCCAGAATTGCAATTTGAGCGTAATTGATCTAACCTCTCACGTGTAATTTGTGGCCTGAAGCTGTATTGATGTGTCGACTGTTATCACTAATATCGGTGAAGCTCCCAAAGACTAAAAAAACTTGTTATAACGAGTCTTGAAGCTAAACTCGACTTGGGCAGAAAACTGCGCCACCTAGGAGCAATTAGAGATGCGAATAAAGGGAATGTGGATATTGTGGTCATACTGAAAATATGCTGGGGGGTTCCGGTTAATGTTGGACTTCGAGATTCTTAATTTATGTCGCTCATTTTGAACAATTCCAGATATCAAAAATTCCCTTGTCAATGGATTTTTCGCACTTTGGAATCTGGACATTTGAGTCTCGGAAGAGGGACGGGAATCAAATATACATGTATGAATTGGTTTTGCTGGCTAACTGGTCATTAGAAAGACGTTTTAACCTATATAAGCCAAACTGAGCACTTTACGTGAGCAGTGAAGAGTAAAATACAATATTTTTAGAATTTTCTGTAATAAAAGACTATAAATACAGTGAAGCTATACAGTGAAGCGATACATTCGGGCTTTTCCTATCGAAACAAATGAATCGAAGTTGTCCGATAGAGAAAAGGACGTTGGTAATTTTATCGTAGATCCAGAAAATAATTATTAATTATGACGTCACAGGCACTTTGGTTGTGCTACGTTCTCAGTATGCCATATTTAAATTTCCAAAAGCATCGTGGCAGAAATATTTTTCAATCATAATTTGTTTCAATAAATAGTATGATATATCGTTAACTGTACCATAGTAGAATATAGGCAGCGCCTTAAAAACTAACTATGTACCGCATCGGTTTTTGCATCCCGTTGCGTTATGCTAAATTGCAAACTTATATATTTGTTGGCCTACCGAATTTTTGCGATACACATGAAATTTATCGAGCAGAGGGGTCAGTCTTTGTCTTTGTCGTCGCTTGACCAGCACACAAAGACAGATAGATAGATCCCCCTGTTCTTAGAATTGA